>VZTL01046295.1:0-11755 GCA_013400535.1 Scopus umbretta | reverse complement strand
CACATTCCAGGAACTTGATGGATTACAAATGAACTGCTGTGTTGTTCTTCCAACAAATGTCTTGGTAGTTGAAGTCACTCATAAGAACCAGGTTCTGTTGACCTGAAGCTTTCTTAAATGACCAAAATACTGCTTTGTTGGCTTTTTCGTCTTGGTTTAGAGGTTGGTAGCAGATGCCTACTGTGAGATCCCCCTTGGAGACGACCCCTCTGATCTTGACCCAGAGGCATTCAACAGGGCTTCCATAATCACTATAGCTGAATTCTATACATTTAAGGTTCTCCCTAACAAAGAGTGTGACTCCTCCTCCTCTTCTTGCCTGCTTGTCTTTACTAAACAGCCCATAGCCATCGTTTGTGATCCTCCAGTCATATGAATTGTCCCACCAGGTTTCAGTTATTCCTACCATGTTATAAATTTCTGACTGGGTGAGCAAGCAGCTGTGTGGTGCTTGGTTGCCGACAGGGGCTAAAACACAACACCAGGGTCCAAGGTTCCTCATTGTCTGTGGTGTCTGGCACAGAAGCATGGTTCTGAAACCACATATCTACATGTGTCTCAGCCCCTCTAATACTGTGCAGCCTTTTAACTGTTTCCTGCAACTCAGCCACCTGATGCAACAGATCATCAACCTGTGCACAACTTTTGCAGGTACTTACCTTTTCTCCAGGAGAAGAAATAAAGGAGTTATTTACTTGACTACAACTATGAGACTTTGGACAAACAAGGAAACAAAAAAGAAACAGTTTGAATATCCAGGCATAGAAGCATTTTCAGAAAAACTAGTTCATGAATAATTTAAACATGAATGGCACTTAAATAATAAGAAAAGAAAGTAAGCCCCCAAGTATCAGAAAACAGAAGGAAACAGAAATTTAAAGAATTAGAGCTACAATCTTAAAATAACTTGTGTGATTTTTCTTTAGACAAAAAGTATTTTTTCTTGCTGTACATAGTTTTTATATGTTCTATATATTTATAAATGAATTATTTAAAACAGAGACATACAATGGAAAATAAATACATAGTTATTAGATGACTTATAGATATTTGTAGCATAGATATGTAGCTGATGTTAGATGTGATGAATCACACAGCTTCTGAATAAAACTCACCTCCAGCTTTTAAAATTTTCTTACATTCAGCAAACATCCAGTGCTTTAAAAATTACTCAGATTTTTTATCCACTGTCTCATGTCTCCAGACAGAGATGGGAATGCAATCCTCTCAACCAGAGATCAGCAATTGATGAAAACAGTTCCAGTCTGCAGAGGCTGAAGCTTTCCTCCATGAATAAGATATCAAATTTTCCTCCTTTAAAGAGAAGAATTCTGATGTATAAGAACATGTTTTTATGAAGTGTAAAGACAAGAGGAATGTGAAATATTGAGGGAATGACTCGGGAATATGAGTTATGAGCTAAACACAGAAAAAGGAGAAGAAATGTATCATGATGGTTTAGAAAAATAAGGAAGGCCATCTTCAAAAGAGGATGGATCCTGACAGCTGATAGAATTTGATATATTAGACAAATAGTCCATTCATATCGAATTACAATGAACATTGAAGATGAGTCAACCTAATTTTTTGACCAGGAGAATTAATGTTTGTAGAAGAAGAGTACACACTGAATTATGGTTTCTAATGACTACTGAACTTGAGGCTGCTGTAACCCTATTCTTTTGAGGAATTCTGACTTTACTGTACTTCAGTTTTGATTTCTGCAGTATTAAAAAACCAAATTCACTCTTCTTATGAAAATGTCAGGTTTCTCTACACTTTCTTCAACTTAAAAAGTAAGTTGGGGAACCTTCCCCGGACACAAAAACTCTGAATGCATTAATAGAACATTCCCTATCCGAGTAACAGACAAAGTGTAAAGGGAAGAAAAATATCTGAATCATTTTTGTCATTTTTTAACATAAAAATGAGAAGGTTAAAGCTATGCTTGCTGCCCTTGTTGAACAATTTTTCTGCCTATTTTAATCTATTGTCTATGGCCATTTTTCCTATTTGTTTCTAGGAAATTCCTTCTGCATGTGCTTAGTTTGTAGTTGTATCCTATTCTTGCAGAAGAAATTCACATAGCTAAAGCATGAAGTAAGGTTTATGCTTCACATAATTTCTCAGTGTTCCAGCTGTTAGAACATGAAGGTGGGATTGATCCATGCAATAATTACAAATAATTACTTCCTAGTTTTTAAGGCTAATGAGACCAAGTTTTTTCCCTAAAAATATATGTACTTAGAATTATGCTGCTGTTCCCTGCTCTCCTTAATTACGGCATAACTGAAAACTGCTCTTCAGTCCTCTCTTCTTTTACCTTCATTTTTCTAGCTATAGCATTTCTTCTGCAGCTAGGGAATTTGTTTCAGAAATTCACCTAGTAAGAAATAAAATAAAATTAAATTAAAAAGTCAGTTCTCAGATGTCATAAACTTACAGATCTAGTTCATGAAGCAGCTGCACAAACACTAGCAGTAGCAGAAAGGAGGTAGCAGGTTAAGCAGAACTTCCCTTTACCTTCATTTTTGTAACGTTAAAGTGGAAATAGAATCACAGATATTTGATCCAGATTTGTACAAATAAGAATCAGTAGCTAAGTATTTATCTGCATTAATGGCAGCCCATATATTTAGTTTTCAAAATGGTCTTTTAATATAATTTCAGGCTGCATTTTTGAAAATTTAATTTGAATTAATCATAGCTCTGGAAGCCTCTATGAACTGTGAAAGTATTAAACCATTTTTGACTGGTATAAGAGTTCTACATGAGAAATGACTGTCTAAAGATTTCATAGTCTGACCTGAAAATAAAACTAGATAACATAAAACCAGTGGGAAAAACTACATGGAATACCACAGCAACTCCCATGACTAATTAGAAAATAATGGAATGTGTTCAAGAAGAGTTGATAGCCTGTTTTACTCAATGTATATTTCTAGATGTTGGCCCAGCACTGTTATTTATTTATACATATTACATCAAGATAATGGAACTGAAATACAAAAAAGATACAGCTTCAAACAAGCAAGAAAAAAGGGATTATATTTTAAGCAATATATAAATAATTCAGTTTGGTTCAAGATTTAAAAAAAAGAAAAAATCAGAAAAATAAAAAGGTTTTTAGAAAATTATTTATAATGCAATGGGAGTTAGGGCAGAAATTTCAAAATACAGTAAAACAAAGATTTGCATTTAATTAATAAAAATAATAACTACTGAATAGAAGCAAGAAGCATAACTATATGGCTATAATAAAAGAACTAAACCAGAAAATAATTAAAACATTTGACCACATTAATTTTGAATAGATGTTAGGTTCTATAAACTGATTGTTCCCTGTGTTGCAAGAATATTTTTCCCAAAATGCCTGTGACCATAGGAACAAATTTACATAAAATGTACATAAACGGTCTTTTTAATTTTCAGTGGAAATAAGGTTTTGAACGAGTACTTCTGAGAAATTTAAAAAGATCAAAACTACCTAGTCTCTTATGAGCCTTTGTGTCTGTAAATACTGTAATTTTTTTGGCAGAAATGTTCTTTGCACATGGTGCTGCTGTAGCATAAGTTAAAAAAACACTACCATCTCAGGAGACTTGGAAAATTCTTAATTGTAAATCCCTGATTCCTTTAAGCAGAAAGATACCCAGCTACATTCTCTGAGAGAGTCAATGCAGTATGGACATCCAATCACACTACCATCACTGAATTTCAAATAAACAGTTGAGCAGGAAGTTCGCCACAGGTATAGAAATTTTCCTTAACATGTATGGAGTGAAAGGTAGTATCCACATTTTAAAAAATAGCTTAATGTTTAAAATATCTACTCAAGGAGAATAACTCCTGATTTCTAAATCCTTCTCAGTTTGATGGCTCAGACCAACAACTCCTACCTTCTGAGGGCATTTTCCTGAAAACCATTTTTGGGCTTTCCTTTGTCCTGGTTTCAGCTGTTTACACTAGTCAAGGACTTATCAGCTTCCCATGCTCTGCCAGGTGCACAAGAAGCTGGGAGGGAATGCAGGCAGGACAGCTGACCCCAACTGGCCACAGGGCTATTCCATACAACCTGACTGGGTATAAAAGGATGTTCCACAGTCTTTCTATTAAAAGTATCCTTTCTGAGTCTGTCAAGTTCACACTATCCTGTGTTTGTTTCTCATGTTTCTGTAAATACATAGTCTTTCATATTTTATAGGCAGTAACTGTTTCCATAGAAACTAATGAGTCTAATAGTCTACTTAAAATAAAATATTTTACATACTGAAGGAGTCCTAGTAACTTTTATATTGACCACATTAATTCATAGTCTAAGAGAAATCTACACATAATATAAAAATAGACAATTGCTCTAATTTGACAGGGAGAAATGAAAACAAGCACAGTCAAAAGCAGCAAAAATTGGGGGACTTACACTTAATACTCTTGTTAATTACTGAAAAATATTTAATTTTGTGATTTTTTTGCTAAATCTTCATTGGTGTACTTCGGAGACATTTTTTCTGAGGTGAATAGATATATTGATTTGGCTGTGACAGGAAGCTGGTGCTCTGGATTAACTATCTAAGTAATTATATATTTTTAAATAAAAATGTTATTTTTAAGAGGACTAAAAATACCTTGAATTCCTTATTAATATTGATTTTTGCATACTCCAGGGCAAAATTACATAAGTTATAGATTATTATAATGATCATTTTAAAAGCAAATCAAAGTTATAATAGTATATACAGTTACTTAATTTAATAAGAAAACTGGTTTAAACATTATTTAATATATAATTTATTTTTATGCAGTTTTGTAAGAATGTGGGTTTTGTCTTTTTGCTTGTATATGATAATTGCATTGTTCTTTTTCCACAAACTTAGCTGAACTTACAGAAGTGTTTTTGCATCAGCTTTCATTAGGATACTTAAGCTACTCAGCTGTGAATAAATCTGGAGTAAAAGAAATGTTCAAATACCTTAGCCTAATGCTTAGATCAGAGGAAACACTTTTATTTCCAACCTCTTCCATCATTAAGAAAGCTTAATTTACAATCGAGCTTTAAATACAGGAAGTTATATTTATATATTTATAAATTTAAAGTAGTATAAATAATATTACTAGAGTGTAATTTTTCACAGTTCAGATTCAATGTTAAGGAGTTTACTTAAGAAGTTCTCATCTAATGCTACTGGAAGGAGAAAGATTCCTAAAAATGTGCCTCTAGAGAAGCATGAAAATCATTCTTTTTTTTGTTGGTTTAAACTTACCTCATTTTCAACTGAAAAGTGCTTTTTTGTGCTATTTACATTATGCAAAAAACAAACAGAAAAATTATGTTTAATAACTTCTTCAAGTCTCTCCCCCATTTGCCTTTTTCAGGTATGTATGCTCTATACTTTCTAACTGAGAACAAATTCACCTGCTGCTGACATTTTTATAGAAACCCATACTTCAGTCAGGCTTACAGGAGTACTTCAGGACAGATAGGTTTAAGGTCTATAGTTAGCTTATTTACAGCATGAGTGAACTTGATCATAAAGCACTGCCCATAGAGTCTGCTCCTGACTTAGGTCAGGAACTTACCTGACCTAAGTCTCATCACAGACTTAGATCAAGTAAGCTAGCTTGTGGTTCCATCCTTGTGAGTCTAATTCCAGTGGCGCAAGACACACAGAGCAGTAGACTGAGCTCTGGCTGTAATGCTTGTGTGATCCTGGGTGATAAACTGGAGTGTGAAGTGGAGGTAACGTCTAATCCATGTCTCATAGGATACAGAAAATTTATACCCAAACATACCCATCCAGACCTGGTTTTGTCCCATCAGCATTCAGTCCTCTGACTGAAATGCCCAAGTTAAATGCCATTTTCTTACTAGAATTCCTCGATAGTTGAAGCAGGGCAATGCACATCTTCAGGGCCTTTTCCATGTGTGTGTCTTAGGTCAGCTGAACCAGATGTTTATCAGTCCAAAAGCAATTACAAAAAGAACCAAAGCACCTGCACTCCTAATTTGGAGATAACAGGGTAAAAATGAAGTATCATAGTTCTGATGCATGACAGGTAATCAACTTATTTTGTATTGACAATCCAAAATTTACCTTAATTAAGTTAATAATTTGTGATGGACTTTTTCTTATTTATTGTCTGTTTCATTATTAAACTCACAATAAAATAAAACCCCAACACAATCACATTTAAAACTTCAAGAACATATTCTTAAAAGGTAATACTGAACCACAAGAGATTTATACTTCATTTGTGTATGAACACTCAGTTATCTATCTTGTAGGTTTTATTTTCCACAAAAAAAGTTTCTTAGCAAAATACAGAAGAGAACAAAAACCTTCAGTTTATCTTTCAGTGATCATAATTCAAAAAGCAACATGTGGTAAGAAAAATATTTAATTTTGACTACACAGAAACAGAGCAAAATTTCAGTAATAATAACAGAACAAAGATGAGAACAAAGATGAGAACAATAGTAATTTAAAAGATGTTTTCACTATAGTAATAGATTACTGCAAATTATTTCATCTACAGGAGAAAGATATTAAACAAGAGGAGATTATTTTTGGGGGAAAAAAAACCACAACAAGAAAAAGTAATGAAATTTGCTCACTGCTCTGTTTTCCTAGCTCTTATTCATTTCTTTCTTTTCTAACACTTTTTATTACAATAAGGCATGGACACTAAAAAAGGTTTTATTTTATCCACTTATCTGAATTTTTTCCACTTTGGTTCTTTCACTTCACAGAACATACAAAGTTTGATCCTGCTGTGGTTTAACCCCAGTTGGCAACTAAGCACCACACAGCCGCTTGCTCACCCTCCCCCCACTCCGGTGGGATGGGAGGCAGAATCAGGGGAAAAAAATTAACCCATAAGTTGAGATAAAGGCAGTTTAATAGGACAGAACAGGAAGGGAAAATAATAATAATGATAAAAGAATATACAAAACAAGCGATGCACAATGCAATTGCTCACCACCCACTGACCAGTGCCCAGCCAGGCCCTGAGCAGTGATCGCTGCCCCCGGCCAAATCCCCCCAGTTTCTATACTGAGCGTGACGCCATATGGTATGGAATAGCCCTTTGGCCAGTTTGGGTCAGCTGTCCTGGCTGTGCCCCCTCCCAGCTTCTTGTGCCCCTGGCAGAGCGTGGGAAGCTAAAAAGCCCTTGACTAATATAAACATCACTTAGCAATAACGAAATACATCAGCGTGTTCTCGGCATTGTTCTCATCCTAAACCCAAAACACAGCACTATGTCAGCTACTAGGAAGAAAATGAACTCTATCTCTGCCAAAACCAGGGCAGATCCCTATGAAATTGATATGAATGACTTATAAGGATAAAAATTGAAGCATCTATATTTTTGGAATTTGATTTGGCAATGGAGTTTGAAATAAACTCAAGCCACATTTAACACAGATATTAATTTTTTCTATTTTATAATTAATTTTCTTTTCTGGAAATTGTTATTATTCTGGATTCAATCTTTTGAGTATTCTTGAAAAATAACCTGAGTTCTTCTTGTCCGCTTTTTGAGACCAAATGGAACTATTATAGCTGAAGAGCACTCATTTAAAGAAAGCTTTTTGTTGCTAACAAGTTGAAGGCCCTTTCCATTTGCTGTAATGGCTTTCTCTGTGTGAAGTGGCTTATTAGTATTTACATTAAATGTTGTGTTTCTGCTGCCAAAACAACTCACACAATAATTTTATTTCCACTCAGTTAAATTTTTTGCTTCATTCAGAAATAATTTCTAACCTGAGGAAAATAAAAATGTTTTTTGAATCTTTTTTCTCTCAAATCAGGAGAAAAAAAAACCTATATGAAATAATCTACATGTTTTTAATGTATATAGGCCCATATAGCTGAATATATAGAGATGCCCCCTCAAGAAAACCAAAAAGACTTTTAAGGATTTTGGTTTCCTTGTCTTTTTTCCTCTTTTCCTATCTCTGCTTGGACTCTCTAAAGTGTATACGAGAGAACATAAATAAAAAAGTTATATATATGAAGTATATCTGTTTGGCATGGGGTTTAAAGGGTAGAACAGGAAATAGCCGAATGACTTGAAAATTTCACTGCAATATTTCCAAAAGGTCACCTGAGAAATCACTCTGAGGATATAGAAATATAAACACCACACCACTAAACAAATATAAATTTGGTTATATGACATGACAGCTCCTTCATGGTTTTTGAATTATTTGTTATCATCATGCCGTATGGTAAGTCTCCTATTCTTTTGGTCTCTGAACACTTTGTTGTCTTGCTTCGTATTTATCAAGGACAACAATGACCATGGAGATGCACAGTGGCTATTTAGTAATTCTTGTTTTTCTTGCAAACTTACAAGTCAATAACTTGTTCCTTGGCTTACATCCAAATAAAAGCAGAGCTAAGAATTACTCAGAAGAGAACACAGTAGATTTTCTCACTGTTAAATAAAGTTAGGAAGTATGGTAAGAAAATTTTTGTATACTAAAAACTTTTCTAAAAGCCTGAACATTAAAAGCAGTCATAGAGAAATATAAAAAAGGTTATAGTAAATAAATAAATTTGAATCAAGCGCATGGAATAAAGTTTAGATGTTCAAAGTTGAGCTACAATCTGGCTACAACTTGTGAGGAAAATAAAAACAACAGAAAAGTCTAAGAAAGAAGATAAAAGAAACTACAGGTACCTTGATTAACAAGGAAGTATAAAAAAGTATAGGTGATACAGGAAAGATCATTGAATTTCCTATTATGTTCTGACCTCTAAAACATAATAGTCAAGTTGAGACTGAAGAGTAGGATAGCATAGTAGCATAGACCTGAATAAGGCAGGAATAAATTAGAGAACTACAGAAACTAGATTGTAAGATACCTTGGTGAAATTCCAGTATTTAAAGATCTAACTAAAATGATCTTTGAGACATCAGTGATGATTGTTCAGCTCTTGCTGATGTTACAGGTTTAGAAGGAGAACATTGTATCGATATTTAAAAGTGAGAAAAAGAGGACTCTGGAATTAATTAATAATAAGTTACTTCAGCTTCAACACTGCGGAAAATAAGAAAAAGCCAGTGAATATTCAATTACATATCTAAACTTAATAAAAGTATATAGAGAGGATAAAAATAGAGTTGTCAGGAGTCATCAAGTAGGGATTAGTCAAGAACTGACTGTGTCAAGATAATTTAATTTAGTCCTTTCATAGAAAATCTGGCAGAGCTTATAAAATAAATACTAAAAGTGATTTACTTTGACTATAGTGAAACTTTATTTCCAAAAGACATTTTCATAAAACCCTCTGATGAAGTAGAGGAAATAACCAAAAGGTGGGTGTATAATCAACTGAACAATTTTATTTGAAGTGTAGTTATGCTATCAGGCTGCATTTCTAGTGGGGATTCACTGGGACCTATGTTGAAAATTCTTCTGTTCGGTATTTTCAGCTGTATTTTGGATAGAATTAGAGTGCATTTAAAAATTGCCAAATGACATGAAGCAGTAGGGAGTGCAAGCACTCTGGACTGTAGTTTTAGAATTCAAAATTATTTTAGTAATATGCAGAAGTTATCTGAAATTAAGAAGGTGAAATCTAAAAAGGACAAGAATAGACCAGACCAGACCAGACTAGACTAGAATTGAATTGAATTGAATCGAATCGAATAGAATAGAAAAGGACAAAATAGACTAGACTACACTAGACTAGAATACACTAGAATAGAACAGAATATTTCACTTGGAATGGAAGTACAACAATCATCTAGTCCAACTGTCTGACCAATTCAGAGCTGGACAAAAATTAAAGCATGTTATTAAGGGCATTGTCCAAATGCCTCTTAAACCCTGACAGGCCTGAGGCATCAATAACCTCTCTAGGAAGCCTTTTCCAGTGTTTGACCACTCTCTCAGTAAAGAAATGTTTCCTAACATCTAGTCTGAACCTCCTCTGATGCACCTTTGAACCATTCCCACGCGTCCTGTCACTGGATACCAGGGAGAAGAGCTCAGCACCTCCCTCTCCACTTCCCCTCCTCAGGAAGCTGTAGAGAGCAATGACGTTGTCCTTCAGCCTCCTTTTTTCCAAGCTAGACAAATCCAAAGCCCTTAGCTGCTCCTCATAGGTCATGCCTTCCAGCCCTGTCACCAGCTTTGTTGCCCTCCTCTGGATGAATTCAAGGACCTTTACATCCCTCAATTGTGGGGCCTAGAACTGCACACAGTACTCAAGGTGAAGTCACACCAATGCTGAATACAGCAGGATAGTCACCTCTCCTGACTGGCTGGTTGTACTGTGTTTGATGCCCCCTAGAATGTGGATTGCAATATACGGTCCTATTATTTCATTGATGGGCTGATATTGAAAAAAAGTCAATAACTTTCTGAGAACTATTGTAATCCAAACTTCACAGATGTTTGAAACTTTCTTAGAAAAAATATTACAAAGTAACTACAATCAACATGCATTACAGGATTTTGCAAACCTAACCGATAAAGTTCTCCTAAATTTTCTGCTAATCATTTCAGTGATAGCAAAGAAAAATATCAGTATATCACCAAAATATGATTAGTGACATTAAAGAAACATAAAAATTGATGTTTTATAACATGGGGAAAGAAAATATACCTGACTGTCAGTAATACTGCTGAGGATCTACCTAATAATTATAGGGTATGCTACTTCATGCCAATTATTCAAAGCTTTCCTCACCTTGTAGTGAGGTTTATATTTAGGGAATATTTGAACTATATCAGCATTCCCTCAAATGCATCTGAAATAATTATTAATGTCCTTTTATGTAAACTTTGCATGTAATCAGGTTTATAACTTGCTGGTGAAATTCTGTGGTATATAGGAGGCTCACAAATATCTTCTGATTGTCCTTTTCACATTAAACTTCAAGAATCTATAAAGCCTATAAATTACAAGCTGCAACTGCAGTAGCTTTAATTCAAATGAGCTGTCCCATTCAGAACAACTGGACTATGTAAATGTATGAAAAAAACTTGTACAAACTTTGCAAGACAATCTTATTACTTGGACATTCATACATTCATTACTAGAAAATGATTTTTTTTATTTCAGTAGGGTTTTTTTTTCAGGAATTTTATCCTGTGGTCTTTACTGACATGACTAAAACATTTGTGCATAGAATGTTCAGTATCATTGACTTTTCATTGTCTCAGGATACAGAGCTTAGTACAGCAAGCATTCAGAAACATAGAGTTCTGTTTTTGGTAAAGTTCTGAGTCCTAATACTTCCTAAACTTTCTATCATGGTAATATTCTTGAAATTCTTTGATTTCAATTCCCATATTTCGTTTCAGAAAAATACAGCCTTTTATTGTGAGTTATGGTAATACATATTTTCAAGCACCCTTTCCACCAAATTCACTACACACCAGTATCTCCAAAAAATATGACTAAGTCTTACAAGATACTTTCCTGATTTACTTGTCTGTCCACGAGGTTCCATTTTAGCTATCCACACATGGTCAGAAGCCCAGTGTTTCACAATAATTTGTATTTGTTTCTTGACCAGTTTCAGGTGAGGGATGCATGCATATACCTAGGGGGAAAAGGGGAAAAAAAAAGAAAAACAAGCAGCAAGAAACTAGGAGGATAACAAACAGCTGGAATGGGGAAGAAGAAGGGAGGGAGGGAGATACTCCAGTTCTGTTGCTGGAATATTTTTGTCTCACATTAGACCAACAGTATATTACGGAAATTATGCATGCCACCATGTCCTGGTTTCAGTTGTT
>VZTL01046292.1:32742-63886 GCA_013400535.1 Scopus umbretta | reverse complement strand
GGTGGGGTAGTCAAACAAATTAAAAAAAAAAAAAAAAAAAAAAAGGCGGAATAACAAAACACTGGGATCAAAGTGAACTGAAGCAGGCGTGTGCTAAGGGGGGCTGCTCAAGGAGGGGACGGAGGGAAGCCTGCAGCTTCTCATGCTTGTGGGAATATTTCTTTGGGAAGCCGACAATGACACGATAACCCGGAATCTGTATTTACACACAAAGATTCTTATTGCACTTGTATTTTTTATATTAAAGTTTGCATGATTTCTAATAAAATGGCATTAAAACGTACTAGTTTGCATCAAAGTCGTCTGCTAGTTTCATAAGTGCTTTTCCTCTGAATACAAATTTAAATAAGCAATGCAGATTTGCACCTGAAAGGGGCGGTTATATATACCCTAGAAAACTCCCAGCGCTTCCCTTCCTCCTCCTCCTCCTTCTCCTCCTCCTCCTCCTCCTCCCCAGCTCTCCCTCCCCTCCGTGCCACATCCCTCTAATCCCAAACCAGGGAAAGCACCGAGCTGGCCGTTCCCTGCCCTCGTGGTGTGCGTGACCCCGGCGCTCGCCGCTGCCACGGCCGGCCCCGCAGCAGCCAGCACCAGCGGCCCGGGCCCTCCCGCTCTCCTGACGCCTGCCTGGCTCCGCCGAGAGCCAGGCTGGAGCTGGGGAAGGGGCTGAAGCCGCCCTCCCGCCCCGCGCTGTCTCCAGCTCCGGGCTGGGGTTGGGAGCCTCGTTTCCCAAGAGAGCGGAGCTGCGTTGCGATGCTTTGAGACGCTCCGGCCGGCCCCGTGGCCTGTGACGGTGCCTCCGACCACCCGTTCACCTGCATGCCGCCCTCCGGTATATATCACTGCCCCTTGGCTGATGCTTCCTTCTTTCTCTTACTGCTAAATTCTAAACACCAGCTTGATCTTGTCAATCGTGGGGTTTTATTTTTTTTTCCAACACTTGAATTGAGGGGAAGTTTGGAGGAGAGGGACTGAGGAGAGCAGGAGAAGGCAGGCTGTGCTTCCCCAAGCAATAACGTCCATCTGCTCCGGGTTAGGGCAGGCAGGCGCTGTCGCCAGGGTCCTGTGCCCGCGCGGTGTGCGTGGAGCCCGGCTTCCCTGCCTGCGAAAGGCCAGCGCTGGCTGGCGGCGGGCTGAAGCCGACCTCCAGGCTCCCCGGCCAGGCAGAGGAGTGGGCAGTTTGTGCTGGTGGGCTGTGGCCGGGGACCAGCCGCGGGCTCGAGGTGGGGACGGCGAAGTCCGGCGGCGTTCGTGGCTAACCAAAGAGGAGGTGGAAGCTGAACTGTCGCGTTCCTCTTGCTGCTCTGCCCTGGGCGCCCAGGGGTGAGATGCCCGGGCCGCGGGAGGCAGCCGGGGCCTGGTCTTAGTTCAGGTGCCGCGGGAGGAAGGCGAGTGGCAACATTGCACTTTATCTTCTGAGATTGCAAAAAATAAAAAAAAAAAAGCAAACCCCTAACACCCTGCAAAGGGACAGTAACGCCACCTTCTCCCCTGCATTGCTTTTATCTGATTTACTGACCGCGCAACAGTCTTGGATAAGGCTTTCGTGTCTGCATTCGGTTGCGGCAGCGTTCGGGCCCGTCTCTGAACATGCACAAACCTTCCCAGACTCTCACACGGTTCAGCTGAACACTAACCGACCGACCTGTGCTTCTGTGCCACTTTCTCTAACACTTGTTGTGCCTGTGTTTAGCTGACAAAACTAAATCCAGATACATTAGTTTGGTGTGGTTTTTCTAGGACAGCTTCGGTTTTAACACGGATTTTTTTTTTTTTTAATTTTATTTTATTTTAAGGAAACAGCTGTACATATTGCTAGCCTGGGAAGAGATCCATGCGTGGTGAAAATGACTTTAGTTTCCTATTTGGAGAGAGGGGAGCGAGCTGGTTAGTGCTGAGACCTTAAATGAAGGCAGCGGGGAAGCTGCTGGCTGGCCGAGCGCCCGCCCAGCTGGGCAGAGCAGGGGAAGGAGCCGCGTTCCATGTTGGCTTGATCTTGGGCTGGAGATAGCACGTTCTCCTGGGCGGGGGGAGAGTTGCGGGCTGAATTAGATGCAACTTGAATGTACATGTTCCCATCCTGAGACGCCTCGTGTGGGTCCTGGCTTTTCCCTGCAGCTGCGCTTGGCGTGGGGGAGGCCTGGGGTGGCCAGAGCAGCCTGGGGGCTGTGGGGAGCTGGGAGACGTCAGGCGCTGGTGGGCTCGGTCCCCGCTGGATGGGGCACAGAGGCAGCGTGCGCAGGGGTGCGTGGGCAGCACTCGAGCTTCAGGTGTGCCGGAGCTGCCTCCTGCCGCGGGCAAGGTGCTCAGCAAAGACCTTGCCTAAGCTCGTGGTTGGGGTGAGTGTTGGCTTGGAGGTGTCTGAGCTGCTGAAGCGATGAGAACGCAGTGCAGGCGGCGGTGCGGCAGGGAGGGCTGGGTGGGAGCTCCTTCCCGGCAGGCGCTGGGGTCCCTCCCTGGCTGCCAGCGCCCGGGCTCTGGCGGGCAGGAGGCTTGGCATGGCCCCGGCTGCTCGGCTGCCGTCCTGCCCGCTGGAGCCTGGTGTCTCCCTGCATCTCAGTGGCATATACAGTAACTGCGGGGCTTTTTGTACTGTTAACGCAGTACGTTCAGGTAACCAAGTTTGTGGGCTTGTGGCCACAGGAGCAGGAGGCCGGGAGCCGCAGTGGCTTTGCTGCTGCCCCCAGAGCATGCCTCCCCTTGGGTCGGAGTCCTGACCGCAAACTGAATGTAGTTTTCTATGCTGACCTTTGCTGTTCTCCCCTGCGTAGTAGCCGTGTGTGAGTGGGGCTCTAGGACCCTCATGTGTTTGTGTTGTTTAGGCAGAATTCCTAGTTTTCTTGGAACGCAGCAGGAGCTTGATGCCGGTGACATCTTTGGGTGACGGGGGCTCCTGTGTCCTCCCCGCACGCAGAAGGAGGGAACGGCTGAGCCTCTCCCGAGCCGGTCACGCTGGTCAATGCTGTCCCTGCAAAAGGCCGAGCAGCCGTAGCTGGCAGGAGGCCAGCAGCCTCCAGGCTTGGGAGTAACGACACCCAAAAGCCCTCCTGGCCCGGGGCAGCCTGCAGGTGGGGTGGAAAACTGCTACCGGAGGCAGCAGCAAAGCGTGCTCCATCTCTTCTTCCTCCTCACCACCAGAATTCCAGCTAGAATAAGCGTTTGCCTTTCAAATCTCCCGCTCACGCGAGTCTCGCTGGCCACCAGCTGGTGTCTAGAGTAAGAGATCAGACACGAGACTCCTGTCTTGCACCCGTTGTGATCGTCCCACCCCAGCATTCAGCATTGCCTGCAGCTTCGATTACCCCGTAACATAGGTACAACGAGTAATGATGTAGTGGGGGAATTGACCACATGGAGGGGTGGACCGAGAGGACAGTGTGGCTGGAGACAAGGCTCAGGGCACAGGACCCGGGAGGGCTGATCCGGGCTCTTGGCTCCTGCTGTGGTCTCGGGAAGTCACTTACTTAACCTCTCTGCCTCAGTTTCCCCATCTGCAAGGTGGGGATGATACTACTTACCTCACCAGGCTGTTGTGAGGAGTGAGCAGTGTGTAAAGTGTTCTCTAAATGTGACGTAGTATTATTATTTTGTGTCATAGGATTATTCTGCGGCAGCACGGTCTCTTCTGCGGCGCTGGGGGCACCGTGCTGCCCAAGGAGGGGTGCAGCCGGCGCCGGCTGCTGGGGCGCGTGCCAGGGCCGTACCCGTGCCGTGGCGGGGAGGCACTGAGGGGAGGGAGGCGAGGGCTGGGGCCGGGGGAGGTTAGCGCATGGGTGCAAGGCCTGAGACAACAGCCCTGCACGGGGGGGGCTGGGCAGAGCCCCTCCTGCCGTGGGGTGAAGGCATACCGGTTTGCTTCTGCCTTTCTGTCTCGCCCTCCTGCGAGGGGCTGCAAGACTTGTTGTCTCCTTAGCAACAGTTCCTGATTTGATGTTGTGATTCTTACTATTGTAAAGGGTTGAAATAAAGCTTCTAGATGTTCCTCCTCAGCTTGGGTGTGAGTTTGTGGCGGGGTTGGGAAGGCCGGGCAGGGGGTGTTGGCACAGCCGGGGCCACCTGACGTCCTACCGGTGGCCGAGGAAGGCATGAAGAAGGGGGTGAAGTATTTTGTTGTCTCCAATGACTTCAGCCCCTGGACCATTCCCCCGTCCCCGGCTTTGCTCCTCCAGCCTGGGCTGAGGGGAGGAGGTCGCTGGGCACACACCAGGCACCGGCCTGCCACGTCCCCACGGCCCTCGGCGGCGGCTGGCGGGGAGCCGGTGCGCAGAGCAGCTCGGCCGGTGCAGCCGGCGGGCAGCGCCGCGGGCGCGCAGGCAGTCTGCGCTGGCCCCGGGGGTGTCTGCCTTCTGCCCGTCCCAGCTGGCAGCGGCCAAGGCCTCTCCGGGGGAGCCCGAGGCCTGTAGGTGGCTGTGACTGAAGGGGGGCCCCGAGGGGCCCCGCTGCCCACTCTTAAAATAAAAATCAAGGTTTTTCTGCCCCGGCGCTGGCTTAGCGCCCAGGATGGATGTGGCCCGAGCTCCCGAAGAGCCGTGCCCTTGCTGGGGGTTTCATCCCCGGGCCCGCTTGCCCAGCGCTGCTGTGCCGATCCCCGGCTCCGCTGGTTTCCCCCGGGCGCCGGGACGTGCTCGGGTGCTCCGCGGTGCCTCCGCGCCCCGACGGCTGCTGGGGGAGGTCTGTGACCCCCCAAGCCCCCGGCTCGCCTCCCGCTCCCGGAGGCTTTCACTGGCAGCAGGCACCCACGCCGCTGGCTCCCTCCTGCAGAACCGGCCGGGCCCCGCTGGAGCGGGGAGCTGCGCAGAGCTCGGGCACATGGNCTGCCTCAGTTTCCCCATCTGCAAGGTGGGGATGATACTACTTACCTCACCAGGCTGTTGTGAGGAGTGAGCAGTGTGTAAAGTGTTCTCTAAATGTGACGTAGTATTATTATTTTGTGTCATAGGATTATTCTGCGGCAGCACGGTCTCTTCTGCGGCGCTGGGGGCACCGTGCTGCCCAAGGAGGGGTGCAGCCGGCGCCGGCTGCTGGGGCGCGTGCCAGGGCCGTACCCGTGCCGTGGCGGGGAGGCACTGAGGGGAGGGAGGCGAGGGCTGGGGCCGGGGGAGGTTAGCGCATGGGTGCAAGGCCTGAGACAACAGCCCTGCACGGGGGGGGCTGGGCAGAGCCCCTCCTGCCGTGGGGTGAAGGCATACCGGTTTGCTTCTGCCTTTCTGTCTCGCCCTCCTGCGAGGGGCTGCAAGACTTGTTGTCTCCTTAGCAACAGTTCCTGATTTGATGTTGTGATTCTTACTATTGTAAAGGGTTGAAATAAAGCTTCTAGATGTTCCTCCTCAGCTTGGGTGTGAGTTTGTGGCGGGGTTGGGAAGGCCGGGCAGGGGGTGTTGGCACAGCCGGGGCCACCTGACGTCCTACCGGTGGCCGAGGAAGGCATGAAGAAGGGGGTGAAGTATTTTGTTGTCTCCAATGACTTCAGCCCCTGGACCATTCCCCCGTCCCCGGCTTTGCTCCTCCAGCCTGGGCTGAGGGGAGGAGGTCGCTGGGCACACACCAGGCACCGGCCTGCCACGTCCCCACGGCCCTCGGCGGCGGCTGGCGGGGAGCCGGTGCGCAGAGCAGCTCGGCCGGTGCAGCCGGCGGGCAGCGCCGCGGGCGCGCAGGCAGTCTGCGCTGGCCCCGGGGGTGTCTGCCTTCTGCCCGTCCCAGCTGGCAGCGGCCAAGGCCTCTCCGGGGGAGCCCGAGGCCTGTAGGTGGCTGTGACTGAAGGGGGGCCCCGAGGGGCCCCGCTGCCCACTCTTAAAATAAAAATCAAGGTTTTTCTGCCCCGGCGCTGGCTTAGCGCCCAGGATGGATGTGGCCCGAGCTCCCGAAGAGCCGTGCCCTTGCTGGGGGTTTCATCCCCGGGCCCGCTTGCCCAGCGCTGCTGTGCCGATCCCCGGCTCCGCTGGTTTCCCCCGGGCGCCGGGACGTGCTCGGGTGCTCCGCGGTGCCTCCGCGCCCCGACGGCTGCTGGGGGAGGTCTGTGACCCCCCAAGCCCCCGGCTCGCCTCCCGCTCCCGGAGGCTTTCACTGGCAGCAGGCACCCACGCCGCTGGCTCCCTCCTGCAGAACCGGCCGGGCCCCGCTGGAGCGGGGAGCTGCGCAGAGCTCGGGCACATGGCATGATGCACGGCCACGACGCCGGCCACGACGCTCCTCGGTCCCGCACAACACGGCGGGGCGAGCCCTGCGCCCCCTCCAGGAAAAGGAGCCACAAGCTGCAGCACTCAGCTATTGGAAAAAAATTAATAGGAAAAAAAAAAATAAAAGAATGAAGAGGACAGAGGCAGTTACTACTCTATCCCTTTTTATTGTCTTTAATCTATGTTGTAAAAAGATCCAGTATCACATAACAGCCACTGAAGTATCCCAATATCACACTAGTTCTGAACCATTTAGACAATAGCTTAGTCTTTTTTTTTTTCTTTTTCTTTTTTTTTTTTTTTTTTTTAAACCTGCTGGAAGGGAAAACCATACTGCCCATTATACAGGCCAAAAGAAACAAACACTGGTCAAATAATAGTGACAACCTCAAGCAAGTGAAATGAAGATGAAAAGTTTTGAGTGAACACAGGCTGCAGGACTCGCAGGGCCCCGTGCTGGCTCTGCCACCGCAGCCGGGCGGCTCCAGGAGATCGGGATTGCCTCCGGCTGCCCGAGCAGCCGCCAGCCCCCGCAGCCCCCTGCCCTTGTGCTTTTCCCCCAGAGCCACTGGAGCCCCCGCACGCACCCCGCTACAGTCCATCAGCTCAGATGGCAGAGGCCACAGCTCCGAGAATTAAAGCCCGTGACGAGTAAATTAAACCTTAGTAGAGAACAACCGGGAGAACCGAACGGTGCCCCCGAGGAAGGCAGCTCCCGTCCCGCGCGCGGGGCGGACGCTGCCAGAGGGGGAACGCCTTTGCCGTCGTTCCCAGGTGGAGAAGCGGCCTCAGCCGCGCACCCGCGCTCAGCCGACGGCTTTCCACCGCTTCCATCACCCGGCAGAGCGCGGCGTGCCCCGGCTGGCGCGGTCAAGCCTCGCATCGATTTCAGATACAAAGAGCATAAGAAATGGTGAATAAAAACAAATGATCCCAGGCCCTGCAACTGCCTTTTGCTTGGCTGCTGGGGAGAGCAGCAGCCGCCCCTCCCTCCTGCACCGCTGGCAGCCCCGCAGTGCTTCCGCCCCGCGAGGGCACAACGCTTTAGCCGTGCCGCACCGCCGGCAAACCGAGTGTGAAGTACTTGTTCCTCTCCCGCACTGTCCGGCCCGAGGGCCCACGCGCGTTACAAACATGACTGAAGCCTCACAACAGCCCTGTGAGGTAGGTCACTGTCTTCATTTGACAGGGAATCCAAGGCAAAGCTGGGATTAAACTCCAGATTTCTCATTTAATGCTGTGCCTGTCACAATCCTCCTTCCACAGAAATATGGTCCCTGTTCATAGAAAACAAAAGAATTTTGTGCCTATGCTCCTGGCTTCCCGCAGGAGAAAGCGCTCACAGGCAGACTGGCATCTACAATCACGTCCTGTGTTGCACAAGTTACAGGGATCCGGCCTCCTTGACGTAGGGAGAACAAGAAATTAAAAAAAAAAATAATAACAACGCAAGAGGACAAAAAGTACAGGCAGATTAGGAACGACAAGTCACATCTCACACTCATAACGCCACGACTGCGCTCGCGCTGTGGGGTGGCAGGGCCCCACTGCCAGGCTCGGAGATCCCACGTGGAATGTCAGGTCCGTCCGGCGCCTTCAGGGCTTCCTCCCCTCCGACGTCCTCGGGGCACGCGGCGCCGGGCGAGCGAAGACGACGATGGCGATCACCACCCCGCACCAGAGCTGCTGGATCCACGCTCTGCCCGGCCCCGGCCCCCGGAGCAGGCACAGCCGCAAGCCAAGACATCCGTCCTCCTCTTGAGCCGGGAGTAGCTCTGGCACCAGAGCTGCTCCGCCCGGCCCCGTGGGGATGGGGCAGAGGACGGTCCGCAGCAGCTGTGTCCGTGCTTTCCAGTTCAGGGACTGACGCTGTTAAGGGCGGAGGAGGTGGGTGTCCACGAAGCTCGCGTCAGGGTCCATCGGTGCTCCCAGTCCATTCCAGGTGGTGCTGCGCTGGTTCTTCCTACGCGGTGACCATGCACGGAGCCGACAGCAGGAGATTCAGACAACATTAATCTTCTAGGATGGAGAGAGATGACTTCACAAGGGATAAATAGAACTTTATTTAAATAAACATTTGTGAACATCTTTATACAAATTACAAGTCCCCACACAATCCTCCAGCTCTGCCTAAGCGCCAAAGCTGCCAGGAGGGCCTTTGAGCAGATCCACCAGGATGTCGAGCAGCTGGCTGTGCTGGTGGTGCAGGTCCCCAGGGATGGCTGCCATCTCATAGCACAGGCACGTCTCCACCATCTTGGAGAGCGACACACGGAAATCACGCAGCAGGCGGATGGTGTAGGAGTCTCCCTCCAGCACCAGGAGATCGCTGTCTGTCAGGGAGACTGTTGCTCGCCAGCCATCATCTTAGTGGGAAGAAGAGAGGAGGTGAGAAGCACGACAGTGCTGACCTGTTCCAGCCTGCGCTGGCCGCTCGGCCCTCTCCGCCACCGTTACCAGGGGCGGTGCAGTCCTCCCCACGCTCATTTTGGGCCAGAGTCCGGGGACTCAGCCGGACCAAGCAGTTCCCACAGAAGCCAGGCAGCACTCTGACCTGTCACACTGGGATCCTCCCACTGTCTCCCGCAGGAGGTGCCTGATGGCACAGCCCGTCTGAGCTCGAGGGCTAGAGACCAACTGCAGCACTGCCAAAAACCCACGGGCTAAAGCAACACATCCACGGGGAGAGGGGCTCGCTTCTCCCACACGCCAGCCATGGCTGAAGACCGGCACAACTCCTCATTCCCCAAAGATGAGCCTCCAGGCACGAGCCTGCTTGCTCAGCCCGCTTGTGGCTCGGTTTCCTTGTCTCCCTGGAGAGCCACAGCCGAGCACAGCTCACAAATCATCACCTCTGCGGCCCCACCACAGCAACACCCAGTCCTAAGCAAGAGGCTTAGAAAGCAGGGGAAGATGGTTGGCCAAGGGGAGAAGCAGAGCTGCTCAGAGTAGAGATGAGGGGTAGCCGCCTCGCAGCCCCTCAGACTGCGGAACAGCTGTAGGAGCGGGGTGCCTGGGGTGTCAGGCGCGGCAGGGGGAGCCTGCAGCGGCACAAGAGGACGGGCAGGTGGACGCGTCAGCCCGGCAGCTGCTGCAGCACTCACCTCGGACGTGGATGTCTGTATCGGTCATGAGCAGCACAGCCAGCGGGTGGACCTGGGAGGAGTCCCGCACAAACACCCCACCGTTGGACTTCACCGCCATGAAGTACGTTAGCCAGCGGCTGTACAGCTTGGATGCCTCCCTGCACAAGGGAAAAGCTCCGTCAGCCACAGGCAGAGGTGTGTTGTACGCCGGTACCGGCAGTGCCGGGGTCCTCCGCCCAGCCAGCTGGTGCTGTGAAGTGCAGGGTGCGGGGTCCCCACCCTCCCACGGTCACAGTCACACATAGATCACCCACCTGTTGATTGTTGACTTGTGGAGCAGAACGGTGCCAGCCTTTGTCCGATACGCGTAGCTGTTGGGTTTGAACTTCCCCTGACGGGTCACTTTGCCTTGTCTCACCTGAAACGAGAAGATCATCTCACACACTTGCACAACCAGCAGCCAGCCTGGCTTTCCCCACAACTGTCTCTCCTCCTGTGTGTAGGGGCAAGTACATTCCTCCATTTCCAGAAGCTCTGCTGTGTTAGCGGAGTACGTACGTAGGGGTGACCAGACCTAGCAGTCACCCAACACCATGCAAGCGGCAGCCAACAGGAGGAGGAAGATGCCACCTTGATGGCCCCCGGACCAAGGTACAAGAACCCAAGCATGGACCTGCGCAGGCTGCGGGGGCCACTCCTCAGGAGGAGGGATCCAGGGACAGCACTGGAGCAGCAGGCAGAGGCACAAGCAGGCAGGCAGAGGCACAAGCATCTCTGGCACCTCCACGCTTCCCTGTGCTGCCCACGCTGACCAGCGAGCCCGGGAGAGTGACAGCGGAGCGGTGAGCCAGTACCTGGATGAGGTTGGGGTAAAGCCCGGCCATGAGGACTCCCTTGACGAGTTCTTCCTCTTCACTGTACTGGTTACATACGGACGAGGGCATGGTACAGTCAGATGGGGACGACACCAGGAAGGCTTCGTAGAGGTTCTCGGAGAACTGCTTGACAAGGCCTACAGGGAGGAGACAGCCCCAGGGAATGAGATCACCCTCTCCTTCGCCCCACTGTGAATGAAATAACCTCAGCAGGGCAGCACCTGCTCTGGCCCTGGAGGCTCAGCCTCCGCGCTAGGACAGGAGACCGGTCCTGCCTGTGGCCTCCTCGGCACCCAGGGCTACGCCTGCACTCACGAGCGCCAAAGCCAGAACCCGCGCCCAGCCCAGCAGCCACCTGCCCAGTCCACCCCTTTCTGCACCGTGTTCTTCACCAGTGCTTCAGCCTTTTCGGGGGACAGAGGGGAGAGGCAGGCCTCTGGGACTCACCATTTATGAAGCGAAGGCTGGGGCCGTACAGGTAATAGTCCTGCAGGTAGTTATCCCTGGCACGACTGTCTCTGCGTCTCAGCACCTCCTCCCAGCCTGCCACAGCTCTGACAAACGCCAGGTGATCGCTCCCACTCTCCCGGCTCAGAACAGCCTTGGCCTGGGAGACAGACACACACGTCAGCCAAGCGGCAGCCCCTTCCCTACCTGCTTTCCACCTTCCTCGAGGAGGGGCTCCTCACCTTGTCCACCTCTGCACGGTTTTGCAGGCTGCTGCTGAAGGGGTCCCGGGTGAGGCAGGAAACGATGACGAGCAGAGGGTGGAGGCAACGGTAGATGGATGCCAAGACGATGGCCTTTGCCAGCCGAGGATCTGTGGAGATCTGGGCAAGGCGTTTGCCCAAAGTGGTGAGGGCTTCTCGCTGGTCCAGCACGCCTGCAACAGAGCCGCCCGCGAGGGCACGTCCGTCAGCTCCGAGTGGGGCCAACCTGGTGGCCAGTGGCTTCGGGAAGCTGCCAGGAAAACCCACCTACTGGGCTTGGCAGATCTGGTGTAACCTCCAGAAGCAGCACAGCATAGGTGCCTGCAGTAAGCACCCAGAAGCTCCCAGGTCTAACTGACCTGAGGCCACAGAGAAGGCTGTACCAGCCAGGTGACAAGCCACAAGACCCCAGCTACGAACCCCAGATCACAACACTCCTTTCTCTGCCCCCCCCCCCCGCCCNNNCCCCCCCCCCCCCTTTTTTTTTTTTTTTTTTTAACTACCTCGGGAGGTTCTCTCCACTTCTTGAGCAAAGCAGCGTGGGAAATAAAATAGCTTGCAACATGTGCGTTTTGGGATGTCCCTATCGGCAACCATCTCTATCTAGGGACAATCCTGCCCAGTCTGTCCCACAGGATCCTGTGCCAACTCCCACTTCCCATGTTTAGACAGCAAACATGTTTCTATCACACACCACACCCACACCAGGACACAGCACTAGCTCACCGATCTCCTGCAGCAAGATCACCGCTTCATCCACAGCTTTGATGTCAGGGCTGTCCAGAGCCTTGGAGAGAAATTCAACTGCCTGCAACACAGCGGGGGGGGAGCAGGGGGAGGGAGACGAAGAGAAAAAAGGGCATGTTTCCCATACAAGAGTGTGGGAGAGCCCTGGGGAGCCCACTGGCCTGCCCCAGGGCCCCAGACTGCAACACGGTTCCCCCTCTGTTTGCCTGCAGGGATGTGATGAGCTCAGCCCTCTCCATTCTTGCAGAGTCTTTTAGACATACTCTGTAATCTAAATAATCTATACATTTCCTGGTCTTAACTGCCCTAGACAGCACTACGTTTAGGAAAGCAAGAACTAAAGTCATCAGCATCTTGGGTTTTTCCTACTCGTGTTTGCGGTCAAATCGCATCTCTGGAACTGGCACCAGGCAGGCCGCATCCTGCTGGTTCAGTCGCCTGCAGTTTTGCAGGCATGTACTGTGCTTACTGTTTTCTCCGGCATGTGGATCTTGGCCTGAACCACCAGGTTCTCCAGTGGGGTGCGTAGGATCTCTGGAACCTGGTAAGTTGGCATCTTGTCCAGGCGGCTGCGAGGGAAGAGGTGATAGGCAAATCCCGACTGACAGCGGCCAGCACGCCCTCGCCTCTGCACCACGTTTGACTTGGACACCCACACCGTTTCCAGGCAGGACACCTAGGAGAAAAAGGATTAGGCACGAATGCTCTCACGGCTCTCTGTCCTGTTTAAATGCAGCCTTCCATCCAGTCCACAGACCTCGGAAACTCCTCACGTCTCATCAGCCATCCCGCTGAAGGTCGAGGGGAGCCTTTCCCACTCTCCTCCATCTCGCAATGCCGGTCTCTAGCAAGCAGCAGCGCGAAGGCCTGGGCCGCTCAGCGCATGGGCGAGACCCTGATGCCATCTGCTGGACACCTGCCCCGGCTCCACATGACTGCGCTCCCCAGGGGCTCATCACGCCAGGACGATGGCGAAGCGTGGTCCCCGCCTCCCCCCCGCCAGTCCTGCTGCGTGCTAGCACAGGCAGGGTCTGCGCCGTGAGATGAACTGGGTTAAAACTGGGCAAGCATTAAAGGGCTGGTTTGCAACTGGAACTGCTCCAAGGTGTGAATCGCCACCTGGCCCTGTAAGGTGTTCTAGCACAGGGAGGGGAAGGCGCAGAGGTGTATAGCCAGAATCCCTTCTTCCAAGAGCAAAAGTGGCACAGCTGCCTTCACGCTGTTACGAAAGCGTACACACAAAGGCCTTTGCGGGGCCCCCAACACCGCCAGAAGCATGGCCTGAGAGCAGTGCAAGCCCTTCCCCACCCTTAAAGCTGACTAACAAGCTACGGCACTGGGGTCAGGATAGCTTCGAACAAGAGCAGCTTATGATGAAATCATAGAAAACGGCAGAAAGCAAATGGAAAAGCTGCAGATGTTAGAGGGTGTAACAGAGAGATGGGAAGGGAGCAGGATTTGCCTTACATTTCTTTGAAGACACCAGATTTTGCCTGTTCAATGGGGAGCCCAGCAGGGAGCTTGGTAAAGGCAAACGCTCTCTGAAAGCCGAGTCGAACGCCTGTCCCAAGCAGGGACAGAGTGCCAGTGCCCCAAGGGCCAAAGGGGAAGCAGCTCTATCATCCCATTAACCTCACACGGTGCTCTGAAACCATCCGTTAGCTCCAGTACACCCCAAATGCACCCAAGAGGCGACAAAGCATCAGTACCTTGGTCTTTAGATCGTAGCGTTCCTCCTTGTGCGTGCCACTGTCCACCACGTGGACAATGTCATTGATGGTGATGGAGGTCTCAGCAATGTTGGTGGCCAGGACGATCTTCCTGACGCCAGGTGGAGGCCGCTGGAAGATGTTTTGCTGGTCCATCATGGGGATGTTGGAGTGCACTAGGAGAAAAAGAACAGTCAGTCCTGCCCTGCTGAGCTGCCTTGCAGTACAAGGCCAGGGTGAGCAGAGATTCTCAGCCCTCTTGTACCATCACCTCTCGCTTCCAGAAATAAGGGACAGGGATGGGGACACCACTTGTAATACTGACGGTCACTGTCAGCAGTTTCCTGCCAGCCAGAACCCACGAAAAATCTTCCATCATTAGGGAAGGCCTCATTTCAGTTGCTTCAACCTATGGCTCAACACCAGCAGGAGCTCTGACCACCTACTGTCCCAGAGAGGCTAACGGCACCACCAGAATAGCCCTGAGCCCCAAGCAGAAGTCCCACTCCCTCCCACAATCCAGTTCTGCAGCTCCCCCTTTTCAAAAGGCCTATGGGGCATCCTCATCACTCAGTTTCACTTGGTCAAAAATGGTTATCAGCAAGGGCCTGTAACTCTTCTGTAGCACGTATTTGCCCTATTACAGATCAGCGATGCGGAGAAATTGCCAGCAACCGCACAGAACAGCAGGGGAGCACAAGAACACAGTTTTCACAAAACACCACCTGCATTTATTAGCAACTGAGCTGCTCAAAGTTGTGCTCCGAGCTGGCCTTATTTGACACTGACTAGGGAGGACCGTTAAAAAACAAACAAAAAACCCCAAACAAATCAATCCCCAAAACCTTACAGCCTTGCAGAGTAACGCTGGCTTTTGTTATAAATTTCCCTGCCGGGATAGAGAACGCTACAGTCACTAATCATAGCTGAGCTAGAGTACATCTCCATCCCACAGAACAGGGCTTGAAGATCTTTTCTATGTAGGCTCAGCATGCAGCTACAGCAATGCAGAATGTAGCAGTTTCCTCCTCGCCTAATTCTGAACCGCTGGAGGCAAACGGGAAGCCACTTGCTTTGATCACATACAGGTTTGGATGGCCTCTGCTAGGAGGAGTTATTCGCGCTTAACACGCACAATCACACAACAGGTACGTACATCAGAGCGTACCGGCTTGCTCCGTCTCAGAGCGCAACGGCTGGAGGGGCTCAGCAAGTCAACTGGCCTACCCCTTCTCCCGCTTCCTGGGGAGCACAGGTCTGGCGCTCACCTGGCAGGACGAGGTACCGGCTGTTCTGAGATCCCAGCATCTCCAGCAGGCGCTGCTGCACTCCTTTGATTTCCTGCCAACCAGGGAGGAAGCAGAGGATCCCGCCTGAAACAGAACAAGAGTTAAGAACAAGCAACCTAGAAATGCAAGCACTTTTCCCCCGCGGGAGACACAGAAACTGCTTCTGCTGCACAGAAGGGACACCCCATTATTTCCCCAAGTCCACAACAACCTTTAGCCCAAGAAACCCAAACAAAAGCAGGGCCCTGGCCTGTGATGCCCCCTGCCAGCTGACTGCTAAGGAAACCTGCACCATACTTACCGTGAACAAAGGACAGACATAGCCATTATGGGAAGTCAGACCCAGGGGAACGTTCCCCTAGACTTCGTATGCTGCATCTGCTTCTGGGAGCTCGTTAGGGCAAGGTTTTAGAGCCAGAAAGAAACCAGGCTGCCTGTGGTTTGAGAGTGAATACTTTCTACTAGCTTTGAAACACTTAAAACTCTAAGAAGTCATCTGAAAGTCCTGCCTTCTTCAGAAAAACATCACCTCCCAGGCAAAGATATTTAACAGGGATGGGTCTCCAATACAGAAAAATAACTAAATGGCGCAGCACAAGGTTGCAAATGCTGGAGCACAAAGAAGTCTTGCCCTTCACCCCAGGAGCAGCTGTATCGCCCGACACCAAGACTGCGGACTCGGATGTTGTCTTAGCCAAAGACTCGGAATTAGCTCATGCCACACTGCTCGAGACCGCTCAGTTCAACAGGAATTCAAAGTGGCCTTGCAGAAGTCAGCTCAGGATCATGTTGTCTTTGCAAAGGGTCCGGACTCTGCAGGGTTCACTTTTTTTCCCCCCAGCAAAAGGAAAGGGCAAGGGAGAACCTACCTGGTTCTCCATGGGCATCGATCTGGAGTACGAGGTCGGTGATCAGATCAAGATCAAGGACACACTCATCATCTGATTGCTGGATAAAACAGGAGGACACGTGCAGATAAATGAGTGGCAATCTAGCAGACAGCAGAAAAGGCACACAGCCTCCCAGAGCATCTTCTGGAAGGAGCAAATGCCTGTGCTTGGACGGCCTGCCCAGGATTAGGAGCCAGGAACCTCAGGAGCCTGGTTTTGGCTCCATTTGGAACCTGCTCTGATCACAACTGCTGCCAATTTCCTCTGCTGTGCAGTGAGAATACACAGTCCCTTTCCCATTCTCCAGACTTGGAAGCCGAGATGTGTGTACCTCTACTGAACAGCATCTAGTAACAACAATTAACATGAAATTTTGGGGGACAAAACTGTGCCGTAGCCACCTGGGACTTCAAATCCAGCAGGCACAGAGCAGCAGCTTTTGTTCTCTCTCAGCAGTCTGGAACATACCTATCAGGCCAGCTTAAAAAGCGCAGGTAAAAATCCCAGCCACAACAGAAACAGGAAGATTGCCCTGAAGGCAATGGGACACCCTCAGCAAGTTTGCTGATGATACAAAACTGGGAGAAGGGGCTGATACAGCACATGGTTACTCAGCCATAGGGAGGAACCTCTACAGGCTGGAGAAAACGGGCTGACAGCTTCTAGTCCAGCAGGCTGGACTAGAATATATCTAGAGGTCCTGGCCAACCTCAACAGTTCTGTGACTCCGTGATCCACAACTGAAGTAAGATTATCCGCAGGAAAGAGTATGTGTCTGGAGGGCACTTTCCAGAGGAACAGTACGACTAGCTGCAAAAAGCAACGATCAGGGAATTCAGGCAGGCAGGACGGTGAGCACTTAGGTACAGACTGCTGTAAGCCATAACCATCCTAGTCTTGGACCAGGCTTGCACAGAGTACGCAACCGTTCAAGTCTGCTTCTATGTATATACATACACAAGTACAACGAGCTGTTGGCTTATTCAAACATAAACAAGCTTCACATTAAAGAGGGACAAAAGTAACTTAGACCCAAATCTGAAGTCATTTTTGTCCATAATTTAATCAAAATACTCTGAGATTCTACTAAGCTGACTTTACCTCACGAGGGTTGATGTGGAATTAAAGCTTAGCAAACACTGTCCAACAACCACAGGAATGAAGGACCAGTTCCAGGCCCAAACTCTCCCCTGCTGATCTGCCAGAAGCCAGTGCCTCATCCAAGGCAAACAGCTTCACCACCACACTGCATACCCACCTTGATCTCATAGTGCCGGTGTCGGTGCCGGCCCAGCTTGGCCAAGATCTCCTCCAGATAGTACTCCTTCACTGGGTACATGAAACCCGGCACCTTGACCACAGGGCAATCCCCAAAGTAATGCGAGAAACGCTGATTGTCTCCTGTGGCACTCATTAAGACCAGGCGCAGGTCAGGGTTGAGCTTCTGGATGCCCTTCAGCAGGATGAGCAGGAAATCAGTGTTGACATCTCGCTCGTGGACCTCATCGACCACGACGTGGCTGACACCCTCCAGGCTGGGGTTCCCCTGCAGCTTCCGCAGCAGGATGCCCACGGTGCAGAAGAGTAGGGCTCCTCCCCTGGCGGGTGGCTTGCTCTCCAGCCGCACCTGGTAGCCCACATTCTTCCTCATGTTGGGACCCAACTCTTGCGCCACGCGCTGGGCGACCGAGATGGCGCTGATCCTCCTTGGCTGGGTGATCACTACGTTGCAGCGGGCGCCACGTCCCTCCAGGATGTAGTGTTCCAGCAGGAGCTGAGGGATCCTTGTGGTTTTCCCACAGCCCGTGTCTCCTGCTATTACCACTACAGGGTTCTGCTCAATGGCTGATAGGATGGTGTCCTTGTGAGGATCCACTGGCAGTGGGTGGCTCTCCTGCCACGAGGATCCTCTCCTTTTCCAGAGGGCCAGGAGATTCTGGCTAAGGCGCACTTCCTCTGCTTCCAACATGGGTATATACGTCTTCCCCGTGATTGCGTCACTTATCGCACCAGATTCCTTGCTCAGGTTCATCATGTCATCAGCAATCCGGGGCCTGGATTCCCTGATGTCCACTGGATACTGGGAGAGATGGAGAAAGTTGGCAGGGACAGAAAGATTAGTACCAGTCCTGGGAAGGACAGAAAGAAACAAGCGCCTGGACTAGACACAGCCAGACTGGCTTTGCAGTGCCTGCAAAGCTCCAAAGTCTCTTCAGATTTTAGGTAACTCGGCCACTTATATTCTGAATTGAGGTTATTTAAAGTGAGAATTAACTTGGGCAGCTCTCTGCATTTCCTCATTGCGTCCCCTATTTCAAGAGAGGTATTAGCACTGATGCCTGAACTGAGAGGCGCAAAACAGTAACTTAAGCTCCCCAAGTCACTGGCTACACCACATGCAAGCGATGCAACAGCCCCTCAAAGACAACTTTTGGAAACTATCAAGTTACACCACCACCCTTCTCTCCCTTGGGAAGCCCAGACACGTAACTTGCACAAAACATACGCGTTCAGCTAAGCCAGAAATATTCTATGTTGGCAAAAGAAAAAAACAGAAGTCCCACATCCCACAGGAAGAACTAAAAGGAGCAACAATAGGTCAGCAATTGCCTAGAACACAAATCAAAGCATTGGCCCAGATGTTCACAGGATTAAAAGTTCAGCTACAGATCAGGACTTTTGGTTTCGGCCTCGCTCAGAGTCGCAAAGCCATCCCTTCCACGCATGGCGTGACAGCACATGTTCATGTATGCACGGGATGCAAACCAAGTTCCTTCAAGATGCTGCTGGTTTTCCAACTTTTCTAGCCCTTAGTTCAGTAACATACGGCAGGCCATTCGGAAGCGGCTGCTGTCCTAGTCACAGTCTCAGCTTTCCAGGAACTTCACTACTGCTTCGTTTACTTTAACAGTATCTTACAGATACTGTAAAGATCACCCAAGATCTTTACTGTTCAGGCCCAAGAGTGCTGCATCAGTGACTTGCCAACTTCCAAACACGGGCACTCTTTTCAATGACTGCAATAAGCTACACACGTTTGTACCCGAGCTATGCTCAACCTCATCTTACCGCAGGCACTAGACTCCTGCTTTGCCAGCGAATGCTCCTAAGGAACCCTGTCTCGGCACTGCTTCAGTTCCCATGGGTGTCTGTTCACCATCGGTTCTCCAGGAAAAGGGATCTCCTGGGTGAAAGCACTGCCAGGTGCCTGGGGACCTGCTCCCACCGCTAAGGTACAACACTGTGAGAGACACTCCCGAGGGAAATGTGCAACTACCGGCACCGGCCCTTGTAAAGCTACGAGGCACCACCAGAGTTTAATGGAACCGACACCTGCACGAGGCAGCATTCATAAGCCTGCAAATGAGACTACAAGCAAGCCAAAACTGCACTCTGCAATATCCCAAAAGCCAAATAATGCAGAAAAATGTCACAGATGCATACAGGGAAGGCCCACTGCCCAGAAAGGGTCTCCCTTCCCCAAAGCTCAGCAGAGACTGATCAGTTTTTGGTGGCAAACTATCGAGCTATGAATTCCCTTAACATTTTGACATGAAGCTCAGCCCTCGTGCAATTCCTGAAGTTAAACGGGATCAGCCAAAGGTGCTTTTCAGACAGCTGAGCAAGCCTTACATGATTCAGATAGTTCTCAATCTTCCGCAGGGTGGCTTCGGGGACTTTGATGTGGCAGGGTTTCCTCTGGTTCTCACCAAGCTCCCGGAGTGAAGTCATGTTGTACATAGCATGGCTGAGGGGGTTGTTGTTCTTGTCCACCAAGCCAAGGCTCTGCAAAGGAAGAGGCGAGCAGCACTGTCAGACACAAGACTGCTGCGTACAAAGTGCTGATACACAGAGTGCATGGGTCCTACATGTTCAGACAGGCCAACTCCTTACCCCATATCCCAAATCCACTACTTCCTGCTTTTGCCCCAGCAAGAAACAAGGCATGAGCTCTTCTCAACTCTGGCGAAATGGACACACTAGAGCCAACTGCTACCCGGCCCCAACACAACGCTCCCAAGAAGGTCTTAAACAGACCCATCAAAGAAACAGCCGCCACAACTGTCTCCGACAAATCTCCCTTGCAAGTGCCGGAAACTCTCCGCTATGGTTCTGGCATGCTGGATAATTCAATAATAAGTCCTGCACTATTTTCTCAGATTTCCCCTCTGCTAACTCGAGAGTCTGCAGTGAAACTATTGCAGCAATGTGTCTGGACTAGTCCACCTACAAGAATGGAAAGACAGCCTGTCTTAGTAGCCAGCAGCAAGGTGGCCAAAGGAGCAGGCTAACACTTCCAGGGTGATCCCTACACATCACTCTGTTGAGGGCTCAAAAGAAACACAACGGCTTTCAAGGGCCAGTCACCACAGATTAGACACTAGAGGGGTGCAACAGCAGTTTGGACTGAATCCTAAGGTTCAGAAATACATCTTTATTAAGCATTAAGTCAAAGATCAGAAAGTTTCAGGCATCACCCCACTAGGCTCAAATATGGTAAGTCAGGTGCAAGGAGCCTATACAGACACGTTAGACGTGGGATGTAGGAGCCTCGTGCACTTACCTTCAGCTTCTGACAGGCCAGTGCCGCTGCTTTGTTTTCTGCCTCCACCTTGCGACGGCCCTTGGCAGCAAAAGTCATCGGACAGGGCCAGCGGAGTGTGAGCTTGCAGATCTTGGTCTTGGTGCCCACTGTACGGAACTGCATGTATTCCTAAAAGGCACATAAACAACACCAGATTGGGGAGATGTTAAGAGCCTACGTGACTAGGCAGGCATTTTCAAACACATCCCAATATTTCTAAGCAGAACTCAAAATTGTTGGGTTTTTTGTTTGTTTGTTTTGGGGTTGGTTGGTTTGTTTGTTTTCTTAACAGTGCACTAGAACAGGTTTACTGCACTGAATTCCGCCCCCCTGCTCACAAGGCACTGGCTAAGCAGAAGTGAGAGCAGACAGCTGTGTGAAGAACGTCACCGAGAGCCTACGGGGTTGGAGCACAGCTACGGTTTGCTGAGCGCATGAGGTCTGGAAGGAGGTGGGTGACACATACCAAAGAGGAGGATCACCGGATACTGGCAAGAATCAAGTTGTGGAAAGATTCCGTCAGCACAGAAATTACACATTGCTCTGAGTAACACAAACTTGTGTTTGTTGCAGATATACGGGGAAATGCAAACCTATCACCGTAGAAAACATTCTCCTTCATTCCGACAGCAGCTCCTCTATTGCCCTGGCCTTAAGTAACAACATTCCTCATGCTTCTATTAAGACATTTCCTCGATTCCCACCCCAAAGTCTTTTCCTTGCTCTTCAGGCTGACTCTTCTAGGCCTAGTTTTAACTTCCCTTCTCTCCCCAGTTCTCAGCTCCCCAAAAAACGCATCCGAAGCGATTTCAGTTGGAGTCTTTGAGCTTCGTCTCTGGCAGAGGTCAAACAGCACCTTACCTTGACTGTAGAGGAAGAGGTTGCAATCTGAATCACTTGGGCCAGGAGGTTTTTGGGAAGTGGGAACTGCGTCAGGGCACGGATGGCAGTGTTGTCGTCTGTCATTTCAATGGAACTCCCTCCTCGGCTAGATGGAAGATGAGAACAGTTTGATATACAAACATCTGCTCTGTGTTCAGACCCACCTCACTTCAGGTTTGCTACCGAGGTCTGAAGCCGAGTAGTTAAAGGCACAGATAATTTTGGTCATCTGAAAAGTCAAGCTGTATCTTGCCACTGAAATCTGTCAGTCACAGAACAGCCACCCAGCCCAGTAAAGCCACCTACTAAAAAGCGATCAAACCTTTACACTAGCACTACAAACCAGATAGCACCAACAGATTTTAACAGATTTAGTAAGTAATTCTGAATCCAAAGAGCATCCCTAAAAACAACCACCACCATCAGGTCCTCAGGGATCTTACTCCTGTTAACTATTAAAAAATCCAAAATTTGTGCTCATAAAACATGAAGTGAAGCAAGCAGCTACGGTGATGAAAAGGAGCAGATTTAGTATTGCCCTCAAAATCAGGGTGGTCAAAAAAGGTCTAAGTGCACATGCACAATTTCTGGGAATGGAAATCTCTTTAGGCACAGAAGAATAAGAAAGGCAAATAACAAGTAGGCAGCAGCCTATCCAAAGGGCAAGACTCCAGAGCAGGTGCCTGTGCATTCCCTTGTGATGACAGCCAGGTACAAGATCGGGCTGCCCCACTATCGCTCGCATAGAGAATTTGCAGTAGTCGGTGTTTGGCCCATCTACAGGCCACGCCAGCGATGTGGGAAGCTGCAGCTCAGCTGTGAGGAACTGCAGGGGTGCATCAGCTACAAAGAAAAGTCTCTTCTCTACTGCCCTGGATTAGCAGCTATCAGGGCAGACGTACCTTGCATCTCTGCCTGGGGTTCGAGCATCCTGATGTGCCATAGGCAGATAGTCAGAAACATCGATTGCTTCTTCTTCCAGCTCTCCTTCCTCCAGTTCCCCTTCCTCTAGCTCCCCTTCCTCCAGCTCTTCTCTCCTCATTGCTTTAGGCATCCTGCCCTGTTCCATGGGCTGGATGGAATCGTCCGGCTCCATCCGTCGCCAGCAGGTTGACAAGTCGGCGAGGGAAGGTCCGGACTTGGAGCGCCATTTGCCCTCCGAGCACCACCTCTCATCGGGACAGCCAAGCTGGTCAGCGAGAAGCCGGTACTTTGCAGCATCAAAGAGCTCATTTCTGGGCCCCAGCAAACCCCAGCCCTACAGGAGAATAATGCATTGTTAGCTGCAATAAAGAGACAGATATAGGTAACTGCAGGAAACCAAAACACAGCTGGTAAAGGAGAGAAATGCAGGAGCCATTTCTTCATGTCCCAGCAAAAAGAAGAGAAAGAAAAAAGATTTTCAGAAACATAAAGCTTTCCTTGCGCCATTACTTCTTAAGAAAGGCAATCTGTTCACTAACATTGCTTCCCAGAGCTTCGCATCACACAGCTTGTTAGAAAGGGTGAGCGAAGATTTATTGGTATTTTATACACTGTTAACTACATTTAGCATTCTGAAGTTTTGAAACCCACCTGAGTGTGAAATATATCTTTTTGGAAAGGCTAGTCTGAACAAGTATAATTTGGGATAAAACAAGATAAGAATTCAGGGAACGGTTCATCTCCTGTCTTTTCACAGGAACAGTTACTTGTATAAGCAGTACTAAGACCTCCCTAACCCTGCAGTTTTTGAAACAGAAGAGTTCCTAATTACTGCTGGCCTACCACCTACATTTCGGACTGAACCTTCCACGAGGCTCCAGACATATCTAGACACAACACAGGCCGTGTCTTACCAGACCGCTGCAATAAATTAAAAGTTACATCTTGAGGCCTCTCAATGGCCCCGTATTAGACCAGGCTGTATTATTTTGTGCTGCAGGAGTGCTGAAGACAGCAAGAATTCACTTTGCTAGCTGCTGTTCTCAAAGTCACTGTATTCAGACACTCTCTGCACCAAGTAGACACCGCTACTTTTCTGGAACTGATGACTACTTATTTAAAGCAGCATTTGTAGCTATTTCTATAGCTACGATTGCACAAGGCCTCCCATCATGAGGGACTTCTGCTGGGTTATAGGCTTAGCTGGAAAAGCACCAGAGTTAAAGCTCTGCATGCTGAATCTACGGTTTCAGGGTGTTGGGTTTTGGGGTTGGGTTTGTTTTGGTTTGTTTGTTTTTAAGTTCTAAACTAAAGTACAGTTAGCCACTTCCACAATTTGGTAAAAAATAAGTGTAGGTAGGAATTTTTTTTTCCTTTGAAAACTTCCAGGCTTTCAAAGAAAGCAGGAAACAATGCTTCCATTGCACACTGACTAGTGAGAATAAAACAAGAGTATATTTCCACTGAATGTTAACTGAATGAGCACCAACCATGCTTCAGGTGGAACAAAGTCAGTCAGCGAAACAAGTTTTGCTCATCACAGGATTAGAGAAACTAGCCTAAGCACAGAGGCCAGCTGAAGAAACTGCTAAGTTTTAATGCTGCAATTCTTAACTTCTGAAGGCTTAATTTAAAAACTGAATAGTTATTTCTTAATGTAGCCTTCCTGATCTACAAGCAAATCAAAAAGCTCTCACAGTCAGAGCACCCGCAGCATCTTTTCCAGGCTCCTTAGTCAGAAGGTATCATTGTTCCTACTCCACAGATGAAAGGGAAACTCCAAAAGCAAACTCACTTGGTCAAGGTTAGGGACAACAGTTAGTGGCAGAGCTGAAGACAAAACTGCATCTTTTTCTCAAATAGCTGCTATGTAACACCATATCTTAAGCAGTGACCTTTATAACTTTACTGTACTTGTATGGCTTACATGAAGAGGAAACAAGAGCCTCAAAAGAATTTAGCGAGTTCGTGCCTGGCTGAAGTAAGCGGCCTTTTAAGCTCAAACGCATCCAGACAGCTCAAGACTTCACCCTCTACCCTTGATTAACAGATAGGCCAACTAAGAAAGTGAACAGGCAGAGAGAGATAAAAGTCAGAAATCGTATCACCGAAACAGACAAGGCTTGTGCCCTCAGAGGTTTGCTTCTTCACGCTAAGGAGGAGCATAAGCTCACCTTGAAGAGCTGACACGCTGCAGCTGCCGCCTGCCTCTCGGCATCAATCTTCTTGGTCCCATAGCCTTCCACTTCCACATTCTTAGGCCACTTTATATGCAGAGTGACTTTCTGAAAAGCAAAGATAACCAGTAAAGTGAGACAGCACAGAACAATCTCTCTTCTCCATCAGAAGCGCAGCTACTTCCAACATCTCTGAACTCCAGGCAAAGAAGGGAACTACAAAAGAAAATCCCAAACAAACTCCTTGTTGGGTCCCTTTATGGGAAACTCCATTCCAGTAACTTAGAGAAACCCGAAAAAGGGCTAGGAGGTACCCACAGTCACATCGGAGCTGCATGGCTGAGCCAGGCCCAGAAGCCAGGCTGACTTCCAGCACAGTGCCACGTACTCTGGGCCAGAGCTTCACAGGCTGCAGCGTGTCAGCTCAGAGGAATCAAATGCCAAGAGCTCATTACAAGAACAATTCCGTTTCAGAGTAACTGTTCCTATGTAGACTGCAGCGTATCAGACCAGGCCAGAGAAGCAACACGGACTCTGACACATTTCCAGTTGCAACGGCAAACAAATCTTCCCTAACTGCTTCTTTGCTGTAATTTTAATTAGCAGCATATTTCGTCACAGTTACACAGGCAGCTACCATACTCATGGGGCACACGAGAACCCAGCCTTCAGTATCTGCTGCCCAACACAAGCTACTAAGACAAGTAGCAGTACCACCAGAGCTCCTCTTCCACCCGTGCGGTTGGACGAGAGCAGCTGAAAAACCTGCAAAGGCAAAGAATGCTGAAAGCAGAACCCTGCCCTTTTAAAAACATTGCTCCAAACCAAGAACTCATTCTGCTGGCCCTGCAGATGCTGCAGCTGAGTTTCTGCAAGGCTCAAGAAGGGAAATGCCTAAGGAATTCTCTCCTGTTTCTGCAGCAAAGATGAAAGGTGGCATTTAGGTCTGCTGGGAAAACCCCACCTATAAGGCTAGAGAAAAGGCTCCTGACTTTTCAACAGTCTACATCTGGCCGGCTGCCTGCCTGCCATCCGAGTCTCATCTTACTGTAGGAAATTGCTACGTATTTTGCCTAGGGGCTCTGCACGGAAAGGCACGAACCTGTGAGAAAAAAGTTGTCTCGCGAAGGCCAAGTAACTTGGCGCTCAGGAGGAAACCCTGCCCTCTTCCAACCAAGACTTCTCCAGTTTGTCTCACCTGTCCTTCTGCCCCCAGACACTTTCTGGGTTGGTGGGTTGTTTTTTTTAGGTATCCAACCCTCATTTTCCCCAACAGCTCCCCTATTGGGTTTTTTTGGGGGGAGAAGGTTGTGTTTGGTTTTTTTGTTTTGCTTCGTTGTTTTTTTAATCTGAAGTCACACTCAGTGTTAATCTATTTAAGTGCTAGCGAGAATGTGAACTGATCACACAAACGAAAATGATGAGGCATTGGTTATGACATTCCAAAAAAATTTAAGTCAGGAAACTGTACTACTGCTCGAGGAAAAGCAAGAAACACAAAAACACAAATAATAAAGGAACTCTAAAGCAACCATTACTGATGTATTGCCTAAAATGCAGGGATGCTTAAAAAGGACATGGTAATAAAAACTGTCTGGGAAATTTTAGACAATGTTTTTGGAAAATGTTAATCCATCAGAACTGAATCTTTTCCTGGAATGTACATTACAGTTAAACTTCAGCTGGAAAGAGCTTTCTGCTCAGGAATGAGAGCAGGAATGGTATGGTAAGAGGCGGCAAACCCTTGAACACAGAGCACCCACCAGTTAAGAACTTCTGCTCAGTTTATAGCACCGATCTGGATCTAGGCTTCTCGCATCCCAGCCAGTGCTCAAACTTCGTGGCAAACTGTTTGCTTGGAATTCCTCTGCTTCGTTTAACAAAAAAAGTCTTTATTTCAGTTTGCCCTCAAGTAGTACTACAGGCCTCCCTCCATCGCAAACGGATTCTTTCCTGGTTGCAGCTGGACATTTTAGGCTTAGGCATTTGCTCCATTAGAATCTGCAAGAAAATCTAGGCCTGCTAAGGTCTACAATATGGCATTTAAATGTTAATGTTCTAAAGTAGTGAGGTACATAGCCCAACACATTTGAGCACAGACTATGTGTCTTTCTGCTGACAAAAGGAGGTTACAGCAAGTTACTTAAAAGAAAGAAAAAAAAAAAACCATCCTTCCACACAGAAAAGGAAAGGGACAGGACCGACATTTATACACCTACTGAAGTATGTGAAAATAAAGAGAAACAGGAAGAAGTAAGAATACGCGTTTGAAATATTATCACGCAACTTTTACATGGAATGAAAATGCTTCTATAATTTTCTCTATTAAAGGGTTACTTCCAAGATTAGCAGTATTCTTGGCTCACTTCCCACTATGTGCAACACGCCTGCCCACCACCCATCCCCAGCACAACAGCATTACCTTTTTTCTTGGCCCATTCGTATGGATGTACACCAGCTTGTCCCTTGCATGAGAAATGCCCAGGGCTCGTCCAATCACGCTGTTGAGCAAGTTTTTAGGCTGTGGAAATTCCTTTAATAAGTCTCTGGAATCTATAAAAAAAAAAAAAAAACACCAAAAAAAACAACAGAGGAACTAAATGTTTTATAATTCTTGTGTGGTCCTGTTCAAAGACATGTTGTAACACCTGCTTCACTGCAGCTCTGCGAGCATTAATGTCTCTAAGGTTACAGACAGAAAAGTAAGCAGAGGTATTAAGTGGTTCACCTACAACGTCTCCAGGCATCAGTAAAATGGCACAGAGGAGCGCAAAGTCTCCTGAATGCAAGATGACACTGCAAATCCAAAGTAGACAGCAATACTGTATGCCCCTGTCGCGGTTTACCCCCAGCTGGCAACTAAGCCCCACACAGCCGCTCGCTCACACCCCCTCCCCAGCAGGATGCGGGGGAAGAGAATTGGAAGGGTAAAAATAAGGAAAACTCGAGGCAACAGTTTAACAAGGAAAGTAACAAAGAGAGAGAAATACAACCCAAGACGACAAGCGATGTGAATGAAAACAACTGCTTCACCACCAACCGACTGATGCCCAGCCAGTCCCCGAGCAGCGGCCCCCGGCCAACCTTCCCCCAGCTCTATACGCCCAGCAGGACGCCGTGCGGTGCGGGCTGTCCCTCGGTCAGCCGGGGTCAGCTGTCCCGGCCGTGTCCCCTCCCGGCGCCCTGTGCCCCCGGCCTGCGCGCCGGTGGGGCGAGAGGCAGCCGAGGCCTCGGCTGCGTGTCAGCGCTGCTCAGCGGCAACTGCGGCGCCCCCGCGTTACCAGCGCTCCTTCCCGCACAAATGCGACGCGCGGCCCCGTACCGGCTCCTGCGAAGAAAACTAACTCTACCCCAGCCAAAACCAGCAGAGTCCCACACTTCTCCTGAAATGCACATGAGATGCATGCAGAGATTGTTTCTCCCCCTTTTAAAAAAGTATGAGTATCTTCTAGTTAGAACTGCAGCGCTGACAGTCTAACTCCATGATTCAGTGACGCTAACAATCACGTAACAGTTTGGAAAGACTTTTTTTTCCCCAAAAAGAATACTGTATCAACAGAAAAAAACGACAAACTACATATACCTGTTGAATCTGAATACAAATATCCTAGCACAGAATTCCAAGCCCAGAATAATGCAAGGAATTGGTGCTGTCTCCTCACTATGGAGGCAAAAGCAGCTTCGTTTGTCATTCTTCGATATCAAAAACAAACCGAGCAATTCCTATTTTGAACACACTTTGGTATTTGCATCCCCCTCCTGAACGACGCATATCGCCTCACGGTTAAATCAAGGGGCTCGACAACACGAGTCACGCATCAGATCCAGCCATTGGCAGTAACGTGAAATAACACCTGGGGACTTCTCCCTGAATTTATGGACATGGCTTGGTTAGAGGCTAGGAACGTGGTTTTGTACTAAATTGCTCAGGAAGCCCCCTGGAAAGAAGTGTGCCAACACAGCCTCTGGAGATAAAGCAGCCCAAGCAGGAAGCCGAGAAGCAGCGCCTGAGGCGGCAGGTGGGACCGGCTAGCCGAGCACAGGTCCCCTGCCCCGACAGGCGAGAAACGCTGCTCAGGCTACGGCACTTGCAGGAAGGGGGTATCAACGATCAGTTCAAATTGCTCATAAAAAAAAAAAATTAAAGAAATCACAATAATAAAAATCCCACCGCCCCCGGACAGAGCAGCATCACGCCCACCTCACGTGCCAGCCTCCTTCCCGATGCCGACACCAGCGGTTTTAGCTGGCGAGGAAGCTGCCCTGGCTCACCTCTCGCACGCATCACGGTTGTATCCAGCACTGTCGGGGAAAGCCTTTATTCTGACCAACAGCCCAAGCAAGATGAGATTAACTTTAACGTGATAACAATTCCAGACGTAGTTACGCTACACAAGCGGGCACACGTCACAGCTCACTGTTGCGGCGAGGGGTAGGTGCCACTTCTCTCAGACTCTGACACCACCACTGCTGCAGCTCCGGCACAAACCCGGACGTACAGGGAGACGATTCGCAGCCCTAATCCGACAGAAAGCTAAACCACAAAAATGGAGTACACTGGTTTTTGCTGAGCTCAAATCAGCCAACTGCACAGCCCTGCAGGAACCCAAAGCCAGCGCAAGGGAATAGGAGAGGAATGGGATCTCCCATTCCGGCAGCAGCAAGCACAGCTAAGCCACTCTGATCCTCTCTTCACTCAACATCACAAATGCATGCTCGCCGGGCCGTCAGAACCGCGTTCATCTCCTTGCAGACCATCAATGGGTTTGGGCACTGCTTTTTAGAAGGCTTCTAGTTCTCTGCGGGTATTCAGGGGAAGTTTCAGCAATCGGAAGTCAGCAACACACAATCACCGGTACTGCCAGAATCTGGAATGCCCGACGGAGCTACCAAATCCGAAGAGAAACGACCCAACGGTCACGCTCATTAGAGCATCACCAAGATCCGCCACCACGTTTTGCTGAAAACTCTGATTGCAGAGTTGCTATAACAAAGATACACAGTAACTGGCTCCGGAGGAGCAAGCAAGCATTTAAGAGAAAGGCTCTGTAATAGGGGCGTGTGGAAGAGCCGTTCTCTAAGCTGCTCAGTGGGAGAAAACTGAAGCTTTGAGGTGTATTACGAGGGCTCACCTGAAAGTCGGCTAACAGGAAAATCAGAGGTTTTAGGGAAGGTGAAAGAGTTGTGTTGTACCATGGCAGACCCAACACTTGTCTGACTGTGGATACTTGGGTAAGGGAGAGCCAAAAACCATGTTGCTGATTGTATCACCCTCACCAGCAAAAGAAACAGCATGCTCATCCAGAGCGTGGGGAGGGGAGGATGACAGCAAGCATAATTATTAGTGACACTTAGTTTTGAAACTTCTTCCTCCAAACCACAGAAGAACCAGCTCAATCTCAGTGAAACCCCTTTCAGATGCCAAATGGACCAGATACAGAAGGAATTGGGGTTCCTTAACATATACGGGGAGATACTGAAATACAGCCTCCGTGGCCTGCGATGAGGACGTTGAGAGCTGGGTATCGTTTGAAGACAGGTCGCATTGTAATTCGACAATTATCCAATTCTGACTCGCAGCTGGATCTGGCTCAGGTCGGTGTTACTTTTCAACCTGGTATGTAGAGGACAAGCTGGTATTTAGCGCCAAAATGAACAGATTAAAACTGCTGCCTGCTCAATCTCCTTCGACTATACCAAAGCGGAAAAGACCACGCAACACACAGTGGGCCTCCTGCCACTCTCACATGCATGATGGACGGCCAGGGTATCTTCCACTATAAAGAATAATAGAAGGCCCGCAGGCTGCTGTTTTTCACACATACTTGGGCAAAACTCTTGGACAATTACAGGGGGACATGGAGGAAGTACTCTGATTTAGGAACGCTCTTTGTCCATGAATTACCTTCTGTGTATTGGCCAGGAGAACATGAAAACAGTCTCAGCCTAACAAAGAACTGCAAGCCAATTTTCTGTAATTAACAGCAAATGTGACATTTCTACCTACTCATACAGCAAGCACCACTGTATTCAGACTTTGACCTGTTCAAGAAAACTGGAAAAATGACTAAGGTTTTGGCACTCTGCAGTTCCATTTCGTATCGCTGGGACGCATGGAGGGAGGAGTAGTAACACAATTCCCAAACGTGCTATTAAATTCACTTAATAAATGAGAAATTAAAAAAAAAAATCTAGCACCAGCCTGTATTATTTGGCCTTTAGTTGCTTCCCCTTTCAAAAACAATACCCTGAGAAATTTTGTGATAAGTAACAGGCGGAGGTAAAAAGTACATTCTTTTTAAATGCCCGGAAAAAAAAAAAAAAAGAAAAAGAAAAAAAATTGCAATTACCTATCAAGAGAGCCAATTTCTCACATTCTAAGGTGACTCCTCAGTCAGGACTAAATATTTAATCCATTCTAGAGCAAAGAATAGGATCTCTAAATAACAAAGCCTAGTTCTGGCTTGCAGATCAGACTATGCATTACCAACCGAGACACAATGTATTCTTCACAGCTGACAATACCATATTCAGCAGTACCATCTGACGTATCAGCAGCGACTCTAAGGCTTGATGGATTACCCTCAGCCCATTCTTATCCCAAATTCAAGAGCTGAAAGGATCTTATCTTGCATGAAGCCATGCCTCACTCCTCGTTTTTAACGAAACAACCCAAAATCGCAGAACTAGATTTGCAGAACGTTTCCTTCCCTGCCAGATTGGATTTCTTGGCGTCTTCCTCCAAAGAGAGTCTTAGTTCTCTCTCTCACTGCCGAGAATGGCTATTGGGTAGGAATCATATTAGTGTAGTCACAGCCCTGCGGAGGCAAGAAGTATAACCTAATACTGCCCCCCAAAATAGAGTTCATTTTCATACCCAATTCCTATCAAGCCAGAACCGCGTACGATGTCCATACCACAGCTCCAAGATCACAAAGGAATATTAAAAGCCTGTCTCAGATAGCAGACAATTCAGGGTGGAGTTATCAAAGCAGCCAATTAACTAATTTAAGTTCCTCAAAGCCAGTGAGTGCTTTAGCTTAACTTGATTGTAAAAGTCAATGATCATTCCAAGCAATGCTGAAAGGAAAAAA
>VZTL01046290.1:25431-36949 GCA_013400535.1 Scopus umbretta | reverse complement strand
TCACCACCTGCCAAATGATGCCCTGTCAGTCCCTGAGCAGTCCCCCAGTCACTGCCCCCTGGCCAACTCCCCCAGTTTCTATACTGAGCGTGACGCCATATGGTATGGAATAGCCCTGTGGCCAGGTTGGGTCAGCTGTCCTGGCTGTGCCCCCTCCCAGCTCCTTGTGCACCTGGCAGAGCATGGGGAGCTGAAAAGTCCTTGATGAGTACAAAAGCTACTGAGCAACAACTAAAACATCACCAGTGTGTTATCAGCATTATTCTCATCCTAAATCCAAAACCCAGCACTATGCCAGCTACTAGGAAGAAAATTAACTTTATCCCGGCAAAGAGCATGTAATAAGATGAAACAAACAAACAAAATTCATCGATTAAATACACAAATAGTCAAAAGGCACTCTTCCATTACTGTTTTCTGTCTGCAGCAACATTGAGATCAGTGACACCCTACATATTTAACTGAGTATGTATTAGGACAGAAGATGAAATAGGCTGTAATGCAGCTGGTTTTTTCCTCTTTGTTAAAAACAAGATTTTGATGAAACATGTCCAGCCAACACTTTTACATATAACTCAGTAAGAATCTCTGTTTTGTTCCCAGAAAGTAAAAACAAGCACACACAGCTCCCTCAGTCCTTAAAAATATCAGCAAATGACAAATATTTTGATTTGCATTACAGTACTTATTTCTGAGTAATAACTATGTGGAAACATTTGTCTATCACTACATTTAAGGAAGTTATTTTATAATTGTTCAGGAGAATCTGAACCTAATGTTTAAAATTTAATCCTGTATGCATTATTAAATAAAATAGTAGTATACATTGTGGAAGTATATGACAATATATAAACATACTGTTAAAATTATTATATAAATAGTATAAATGAAATTTTTGTTTACTATACCCTTGCAGTCTTATTTCCCAGTATGTTTTAGGAAAAGGAAAAAAAAATCCATTTCACCACTATAGATGTTACTGTGCAAATAGCATTTCACTGTACAGATACATACCATTTTACTTTGCAAATACCTCAGCCTAGTGAAAGTGGGCATAGGAACATGCAGTCACCTGTGCAGACAAATTACAAAAAAGCATTCAGAAGTCATAATTCATTGTCATATCTAATGTGTTTCAGGAACTCTATCATTTAAGCAGCTCACTCTGGTCCTTAATATTACACGCAGTCAGAGAGTAGTCAACAATGTTCTCCATGCTTTTACATGCCACAGATGAGTCACAACAGCTTAGTCAAATGGAAGACCATATAGTAAGAGAGAAAAGCTATGAGTATCAGATGTGACGGAAAGACAGAAGGAAGGAATCAAGGGCACTATCCCAATGTCTTTCTTGCATTCTTACAGTAGTGAGGAACTGCAAAGTGAAACTCCCAGACAATCCAAAGTGGAGAATATGTAAAATAGGACACCTGCTTCCCAAGTAGTACCTGCTAAGCCTAGCCACATGACACTGTATGAAACTTAACAAAAATATAACAACATGTAGTAAAAAAGACCCGGGTATTGTTTAGTCTGAATTAATTTTCTATATGTTCTTATGACAAAAATGTCACAGGACCACACAAAACAAAGAGAAAATACATTAATATTGCATTTCAGGTAGAATCTACAAATGGCTTACAAGACAGACCTTACGAATGTTTAAAAATTCAGAAACTTATCAAAACTATTACAGCCACTGGACACCCAGGAAACAGTGAGTTCTTAAAGTCTGTTGCAAAAAAATGGTTTTGCTTTTGCTTTTGGTTTTCTTTTTTTTTTAAAAAAGGGATTTTGTGAAGGGAGGTGTGTACAGGATCTTATGTTAACAGCAGCAACAAAACCAGTAATATTTCATAAGACCTTCAGGGAAAGGGTTGATGGTGAGAACTGTCTAAACAGACTAAAAAAAAATGAGGAAATAAAACAAGCACCTAAATCAAACTCCTCACATCACACATCATCAAGTCAATATCCACCAGCTTCCAGCCCCGTACAGGCAGGTGTTTTTCACTTATTCACTGTTACGAGGTGTCACATTTCCGCCTTTTGTCCTTCAACCACATGTAATACTATTCCCAAGCCAAACTATTTATCAATTACATTACTGTCTGCCAAGAGTCTACCCTTCATTCTTCTCATGCATTGTCCAGTGTGAGTCTATTGCCCTTGAATCAGATGACCATATAATGTTTTTTTTTAAAATTCTTCTAATGCTACCTATCACAAAGTTGGCAGAAAAAGAACCAAATTTGCTATATTATTCTCCTTCAGACTTCTTATAATTTGCTTCTACTGGAGTAACTACAGAAATACCTCTTAAGGGCGACAGAGCTGCTCACTATGCTAATCGCAAATGATGGAGACAATTAAATCCAATTATTGCTCTAGACTCTTTCAGACTGATTTGCCTTCTAACAGAAGTCAAATTCTTTGACAGTGTTTCTCTAGGTTTATCCAACATTTGGGAAAAAATAAATACTTTCTTTTGGACCATCACTAACTAGTGAAAAGAAAAATCAATTATGTTTTTAGGAAGCTAGTTAGTAACATATATCTGATATAAGCACATAAGCAGAGGAATTTAGGCTTCCTTACTTCTTGTCAAATGAGTAAACTAGAGATGTGACTCTAATAATTACCAGAAGCCTTCAAATACTGTATTATCATTATCAGTCTCATCTGAATAGCACAGAAATCACCCAACAGTAATATGTTCACAGCAAGATGAGCAGATAGATGTTCAAGCTAAAACAATTTCCCTTACTTGTAACAGTGTTATCTATTATGTCCATTATGTAAATAGTAAACATAAGGAGATAATAGCAAAAATAAGGAGACATGAATACATTTTTTTTTCCAACAAAACATAATGGGCTTCTCTATTGCCTTTCCAGTTTTTCAGAGGCTTATTCAAATTCTATTCTAATATGGTTGAACTGGCTGAAAAGTCACTTTCCACATAACTGAAGATGTAAAATATAGTAATAACAACATGGGAATCAATAAATAAAATAAGCCAGATAGAATTAATATTTTTTACATTTTCTTTTGCTTTCTCTTCTTTACAGGTATTTTTATTTTCAGTTTAAAATAATATAGTCAACTATGAAATCAAAATGACAGTGTTTAAACTAACTATTTCTGAATGTGAGTTTCTCTTTTTCAAAGAAAAATTTTCAAACTAAACATTTAAATTTTAAGAAAACTTCATTGTCTTTAAGTTGATGTCAACCTCAGTAAACGATGAAAAATAAAAAGCTCTTTGAAAGGAAATATGACAAATTACTCTTTCTTTGAGTTTTGGCTATAAACAGAGATCAGATATATTTTGAACATATACTTGGCAAAATACTACTGAACATTTTCACTAAAGTTTGCAAAAAAATATTTTGATTATTGATTAAACATTGGACTGCAAACATTTTGTAAATATACTTGTACCCAGGTTTAGGTACTGTGTATGGAAACTTTCAGCAAGCTTCTCTTGTATCTGTCTTTTTGAGGGAAACAGAACAAATTCTAATTGTATAATATTTATTAAAATGCCAGAGAAAAGCCAACAGTTAAATCTAGAAATCTTTTATGTCCAAACAGGCTATAGGATGACAAAGTAGTGGGGCTTGCAGCTGTACACTGACAAAAAGTACAACAAATCTAAGAAATTAATTAATCAATAACTCCTGAAAAGTTCTAGAAATCATGACAGTGTTGACAAACTTTAATTTAAACTTTGGTATATTCAACAATGGTGCATTAAAAATGTCTCCATTGTAATGCATGTCTCTAGTATGCATCTCCCCTCATGAATTTCATTATTACAAATTTAATGAACATTTGTAATTTTGGCTGCTTTCTGGATAGTGTGGTGATCTGCTTGTTTTTAAGTCAGAAAGTCAGAAGATTTGATCACCTTCAGGAACTTCATTTACTTGCTATGAATCAAGACAGTCACAATTTTTACGTGTAGAAGAAAGAACTCTACATTTCATAGTCTGCTTAGATATTCAAAAGGTGTTTGGCAAGGTCTCTCATCAAAACTCCTGAAGAAATTAATCCACCATAGAATAAAATGGAAAGTCCTCACCTGGGCAAAAGACAGAAAATCACTGAAAGGAATAAAAATTCAATAATCTTAGTAGAGAAAAGCCAAAGGTGGAATCTTTCATGATCTGGTCTTTTGATCTGGAAAAGGAGATGAATAATGGGGTAAGAGAGTTTATTTGTGATTGTTATTAAGTCTAAGACCAGTAAATAAAAGGGCCGTTCATAAGAAACGGACACATTGCACCTGTAAATGACTGGACAATAAATTAGCAGTTAAAGTCACTATAGATTAATGTGAAGTGATGCAGTGATAGGACATGGGTATTCACAAATGAGATTTTGTAGTTATAATAGCTAACTGTGAGAAAAACTTAGCTCGGTATTAAGTAAATAAAGGAAATAAAATATTAGGACTTATTAGAAAAAGAACAGAGAATTGTTATGCTACTGTCTGTCATGTGCTTATATTGAAGGTTTTATTGCAGGCCTTATCACATTCTCCCCCAGGCAAGATATTCTGAACCTAGAAAATGTAAAGAAGAGGTTAAGGGATGATCAAGGGCAGAAAATGGTTTCTTTGTGAGGAACAGTGAGGCAGGTTAGGATTCTTCAGCTGATAAGAGATATGACAGGCATCTATGAAAAAATGAATGATATAGAGGATCTACTATTCAATGTGTTTTTCAATAAAAGAAACAGGAATCTTCTAATAAATCCAACAAACATCAGGTTCAAAAAGAAGAAAAAGAGGTTATTTTTAGACATAAAACACACCTAAAGCTTAGAGTTCCTTTCTGTGAGAAACTGTAAAGTGCTAAATGCTTAAACAGATTGCAAAACTGTTGGAAATGTTTCAAAAGCTCCTCAATGCAAGTTACAGTCATTCAAGAAGCCCTAGAATTTTACATTGCCAGCAATCATATAACTATCTTCTATTGCGAAGTATCACTACATGCCTACTTATACTTTCACTCTTACTATACTTTCACATCCACAGACAGCCACCACTTTCAAAGGTCGTATCTGTGTAGTTCCAGAGCTATGAACTTGATTGATTATTCATCGTCACAGAGGAATGCTAGTTCTTTCAGCATCGAGTACAGCATGTGTTACAAAACAAGCAAGGCCCATCTATTTCTCAAGTATACCTTAACACTATTAACATGAATGGCAGTAAGCTTTACTGAAGGTGCCTAAAACCAGATTTGAGAGTAACTTTGAAGACATGTAACAGGAGGATCAGGGGAAACCTTCCTCAAAGTTGTTTGTAAGAAAATACAAAACAAACCAGAGATCTAACAAGGAAATACATAGTCTGAATAGTTAAGTTTCAACTTTGTAGCTATTTGTCATCTCTGTCCATTTCAATGAAAACAAAACATTTCTGTGATTACATCTATTAACTTAATTAATATAAGTAAAAGCAATATTAATCAACATTTATATGCAGAGGTGCAGTCTGTATAAGCCCACTGAAAATAACTCATCTTGGTCACTGTCAGCTATTTATAAATTTCTAAGCCATTTAATGCACAAACAATTATCTTACATAAGGGATTAAGGGAAAAGCAATTCACGTTTAAAAGGAAAATGTCAGACAGGAGAGGGAAGCACTCTAGTTTTTGCCTAACACCCAAATGGTGTGAAACGAATGGACATCAATTCGTGCTGCAACTGGAGTTTAAATATAAATTCATTCTTATTTATAAAATAGTGCAAGCTGAACAATGAGTTTCTTCTACAGTGTTATTACAGAAAAAAAAAGTATTAAAATAATATAACAATAAAATATTGCTCTATTGCTTGCAAAGATGACAGATGTTTCCTTCTGTCATCAGTTTGTTTTTATTTCTTCCATGTTAACAGTGGATGTACCTCAAACAGTCGAGAGGTTCAGTTTGGTTCTGATAAGCACAAAAGATTCATTCACAGCCTAATTGAATGTTTTTAGGCCCTAGACCCTCTTGTTGTCTTGATATTCCACTGCTGATGTTAAAGAAAGTAGAATCCTAAGTCTGGTAGAGGAGTTTGATATATCGTGAGACAACTTTCATGTAATTTCAGCAGCATCCAATTTGAGTTAATCAAGATCATCTACTTTATGAATTCTGAGTTCTTCTTCTCTTTCATAACTATATTGGTTTTTGTCATGCACAATCAAGGAGTTAGAAAGAACATGAAAAGATAAAAACATAAATACATAAAACCTTCTATGAAAATATTTTGTTTCTGAGAAACAAGTATGTACAAGGTAAAAATCAAATTGTTTATTCATTCTGAAAGTCTATAGTTCTCTCATTTGTTCCTCAATACAAAAGAATGGTCACAGAGCTATAAAAAGAAAAACAGTGCACTGTGGATTTTTTAACTCTCTTCTTCAGCAGAAATGGTCATAAGCCAATCTGTGTTCTGGGCCTGAGGGGAACCGAGTTTGAAAAGAAGTTGTAGTAGATTCTACTACTATATCCTGGTGTAATTCTGAAAGAGAAACACCATTAATTTACTTTAGTAGCATCTATCCCAGATGGATAAGGAGAAAAACAAGATTAGGGAAAAGACAATAGTACTCCAAAGTCTGTGACCATGCCCTGATTCATAAAAACAACCAGAAGCAGTATGGCTGGTTTTTACTTATTACTCTCAGAAAGCTGACTATGACTGAAGAAGACCCATCTCTGCCTGGCATTACTATATTTCATGGAAAATGTTCATTAGTATTTAATAATTTCTTCAAGAATCAGATTTATATGTTAATACCGCACCGCATTTATTAATTGATTATAGTATCTTTGGTAACAGGTTGCTGTTCTCTTAACCAGAGAATTGTGAAGGGTGGCAAGAATTATATGGATGTGGTCCATTTTGTGTTCTTCTTTGTATACATTTTAAAAATATCACATAGGCCACTAAGGAGAGATCCGAGATACAGCTGTCTACAGTATATTCTATATACACAAATATTTCTGCCTTTCAGTGAGAAGCCCTATATTTCTAATGCCTGTGGAAGATATCATCTGTTTTGCTGAATATGCAAAGATCAGCATATTTCAGTTATATTTGCTTGAGTATGCTTAAATAGAAAGCCAAATATTCAGCAAGTAGCAATGATATTTTTAAAACAGGAAAAAATGAAAGTTGCTTATGTGTTAGGTATTATGATATTGCCAAGAACTTGTATCAAACTGAACTCCTGACTGCCATGTTAACTGTGTGTGATGTTCTAGCAAAACACATTTTGAAAGTGTACAGGCATCTAAGAAAGTATTTCAGAAGTACTAGTATGTTGTAACATTACCACAATACAGATATATCAGCTCTCTCTATTAACATATATCTAGTTCACATTTCAACACACCATTAAGGGTATCAATTTCATGAAGATGGTGTAGCTCAAGAAACATGCCAGATAGTTTTGTGACTACACAACACATGCATACTATTATACCACTAGAAGAGGTATAGGAAATGGCTCAGGAACTTTGAATTAGAACACTTGAAATTTCTTCTCTAGACAAAATCACTTTACAAATACAAAATTAACCACTGAAAATTAATTCTCATCCCCAAGTGAGCAACTTCCGACTCATAACATTTTGCTTGAGCACTGTTTCAAGTGGGAAAAGAATGAATTACATTAGGACAAAAAAAAGTGTTTATATTAGCTTATCCAAGCACCCTTATTGTATTTTTTATTAGCTTAGTGAGTTTTTGCTTTGGCATAAAAAATCAGGACATGGTGAAATATTTCTAGACTTTTTCAATGTAATTGATGTGCCAATTGATTAAACCAAGCAAAGAGAAGAAGTAAAATCACAACATAATCTTATGCTATATTTGCAAATCACAAGACTTTTTTGTAATGAGCTTCAAATTCTTCTATTTTGATTTGTGGGTCTTTTATCCCCCTTACTCCCCCAAACATATTTTTTTTTAACTGGACTGACATTTTAAGCAGAGACATATTATGCAACAGTGCTGCCAAATTGCTTTCACCTTAATGTTTTGGGCTCAATCACATAATGATGGCATTAATTGACTCCACATGAAATATTAGATGGCTGGAATAATTGTTGTTTCAACTGTATTAAGTCTTATAGAAACATAGAATCATTAAGGTTGGAAAAGACCTCTGAGATCATCTAGTCCAATTGTCAACCCGATGACACCATGCCTACTAAACCATGTCCTGAAGTGCACATCTACACCTTTTTTTAATACCTCCAAGGATGGGGACTCCACCACCTCCCTGGGCAGCAGGTTCCAATGCCTCACCACTCATTCAGTAAAGAAATTTTTCCTAATATCCAATCTAAACCTACCCTGACGCAACTTGAGGCCATTACCCCTCATCCTATCGCTAGCTACTTGGGCAAAGAGACCAACACCCTCCTCACTACACCCTCCTTTCAGGAAGTTGTAGAGAGTGATAAGGTCTCCCCTCAGCCTCCTCTTCTCCAGGCTAAACAACCCCTTTCCTCAGCTGCTCCTCATAAGGCTTGTTGTCCAGGCCCTTCACCAGCTTCTTTGCCCTTCTCTGGACACGCTCCAGCACCTCAATGTCCTTCTTGTAGTGAGGGGCCCAAAACTGGACACAGTATTCAAGGTGCGGCCTCGCCAGTGCCGAGTACAGGGGCACGATCACTTCCCTCCTGCTGCTGGCCACACTATTCCTGATACAAGCCAGGATGCCGTTGGCCTTCTTGGCCACCTGGGCACACTGCTGGCTCATGTTCAGCCAGCTGTCAACCAGCACCCCCAGGTCCTTTTCTGCCAGACAGCTTTCCAGCCACTCTTCCCCAAGCCTGTAGTGTTGCCTGGGGTTGTTGTGACCCAAGTGCAGGACCCGGCACTTGGCCTTTACTTAAAGTATACTGAAGTACTAGATGTCCTATAGTAGCATTATCAATGCAATTCATAAAATACTAGGAAGAATTAGAAAAAGGAAAAACATCAGAGGTTTGTTAAGTGATTTTGCATACTAATCAGTATCTGTAAGAATTCTCTTCTTCAGAAGTATTTTCTAGTTCATATTGAAACAACTTTATCTTCATAACAAGAGGTCTCATGTCCCACCCCCATACTGCCATCTCTCAGTAAAATTCTATGACTAATCTCTCAATACATTTTATATAGACTGTAATTATAGCAAAAAAATTACTAATCTCTTTAGCATCTCTTCTGGGTTAAAGTCTCAGAATAGTTTTAGCTCTTTTTCAGCTAGTAACGGCATCCTGCTCAAGACTCAGAGACATTGTTGGTCAGTGAAATCCTATGTCTGATGCCTTAAAATGCTTTCTAAAACATGGCAATAGAACACCTGATTTAGCCAATTTAGCTTCTGCCACACATTTTTCACAGTTCTTTTTTTCCTGGCAATGTGTGAGGGTTTGCACTATAAAGTGAAAGGCATCACCTTCTGAGGGAAAAGTTCTTTGTTAAAGTCAAAACCTGACTTCTGACTTTCTCAAACACCCACTGCTATGCAAGCTGTTGTGCAAGGCTTCTCTGTCTATAAACAGTTTTCCTTTTCTCTTGGCCATTTACTAAATTTTGGCTAGGAACTGAACAGATGTGATTGAATGCAGGAGGAATCTACTAACGTATGATGATAGTATAGAGGAAAAAATGGCATATGTGGCTTAATACAAAATGTTTCTTCCCAACTTATTTTTTCCAAACCACAATACTCTTGTGGAAGGCTTTGCTTAACTTGTGATTAAACACAATGCCACCCAAACAGATGGATGAGGAACGTTGGTGACCAGAGGCTACAAGTGCACCTCTGTCATTAGATGGGGTTTAAGTTTTTTAGTTGATGTTTTGTATTTTGGGGGGTGGAGGGTATGGGGAGGTGGAAATCCTGTTGGAACAGCATTTCCAGCCAGGAATGTGAAAACTGGCTCATTATTATTTATGCAGAAAATATATTTTCTAAGACACTAACCTGTAGACAGTTTGCTTTTTAATGTAAACCAAACCAAATATATGTTGCAATGTTGCCAGTTGCCAATGTTTGGAATAGATATTTGGAAGCCTTTGTACTCTAGTTAAACAAAACTTCAGTTTTGTTTACGACTGAAAATGTCTTTCTTGACTACTCTTGGTTTTTTACTGAGTAAAAAGTAATTGGTCACTTTTGTACAAATATGAAACATAGGCAACTCAGCAATTAAACTGATCAAGTCCAACTTGGTCAGCTTCAAACTGTTCAGCTTCCAGGTGTGAGTTCTATCTCTCCAGCCCTTGTTTTCACATCATCCTGCTTTTCCAAGTGTGAGAAACGTTTCAGCAGAGAGGGATAGAACTGTACTTACCTATTTAAGGCTAGAAAAAATGGATAAATGCTATATGGTGATGGTGTTCCTTTTAGATGTAGCAAGTTAGTGTGCATGTGCCCATTCATGCATACATTTTGCATAGATTGAAAAACCTGTGGTGATAACTTGTAACCTTCTTTAGTATGTTTTTAGGGATCAGGTCTCAGAATTGTCTTAGCTCATGTTCAGTTGACAACATCCTATTCAATGCTCCTAGAGACAATCTTGACCAGTCACACCCTATGAATTTTCCCAGCTTTCCTGCTTAGAGGATACATTGCTTCCGTTTTCACCTTGTCAGCTTTCGTGCTTAGCTTTAGAAAATGCCTACCTCTTAATTTGACTAGGCATGCAAGCAGCCACTTCAAAATTGACTAAATACCAACTTAAGAACCTTAAAAATATCTCTGGTAAGTATGATATAAAGCTGTAATAGCTGTTTTAAACTTGTCAATAATGTGCCAAACCAAAGCCATCCAGATGATGAGCATTAACACTTGACTGAATGCTGAGACTGACTAAAATTTTAGCTACTTTTTCCACTTTCTTTCCATATACAGTCTGAAAAAAAAAAATCACAAATTAGATTTTGTTAACTGTCTGTTAACAGCACAACTGGATAAACAGAAGCTAGCAAATATAATTGATTTTTGCACTAAACAACTGCATTAGGCAGTTGTACATGATTGGTGATGAACACAATTGTTTTGATACATTCTTTGCCATATCTGTTTGAATGCAGAGAGCTGGAGCTACAGATGAATAACTGGACTGAAAATGTCTTTGCTCCTTAAGTTGATGGGTTAGAATACACAGCTCCAGACTGCACATGTAATCAAAGTATTCTCTTAAATACTTTACCACAGCTTTTATTTAAACACTATTACTACCCAAGATTACCCCAGATCTGGATCCCTATGACTATGCATTTTGAATAAGGCTGGCTTCTGCTCCTCTTTCTCCTTCACTGCAGCTCCTCCCTCAACACTCCTGCTTTTAGTCTCACTCTGGATGAGATGCCCAGACACAAATGGAAGTCAGAATTCTGGAAAACAATGAAAATTAGTTTTGGGGTTTGGTGGTTTTGTTTTGGTTTTGTTTTTTTTTTTTTTTTTTTTTTTTTTTTTTTTTTAACCCCACAAATTTAAAGTTTT
>VZTL01046290.1:0-25156 GCA_013400535.1 Scopus umbretta | reverse complement strand
CACCACCACCACCCCCAAAAAAAAAACACAAACAAAAAGAAACCATGCCTACTAAACCATGTCTTGAAGTGTCACATCTAGACGTTTTTGAACACCTCCAAGGATGGTGACTCCACTGCCTCCCTGGGCAGCCTGTTCCAATGCCTCACCACTCTTTCAGTAAAGAAATTTTTCCTAATATCCAATCTAATCTGACTAGTACTTCAGAATAAGATGCACAAAAGTGCAATGCACAAATATCTAGGAAGTGTTTGAGATAGGTATAATAGAATGTGACTCACTTGGAGGAGAGGCTGACTTCTCAGGAAGAATCTTAAAATCAGTCATGAACTTGATGTGTTTTTCATCATTGTGAATATTTCATTTTTCTCTCCAAATGTAGATAGGACAAAAGTTTGCAGAAAATGTTTAAGCTTGAAGAAACCAGGTGAATTGGAATGACAGCATAGAAGGTGGCAGACATGATTAGGACACTTTGACTGAGTCCAAGGTCCACCGAAAGAGGTTGGAGAAGTTTTTTGATGAATAATGTGTCTGCATCGAGCATTAGAAAACAGTCATTATTCCTTGTAAGTCTGGTAGGAAAAACTCTCATTTTGATACATTGAAAAGTAGCACTCCTTTCTATGCAGTGCAGATCCAAGAACATCCATGAGATTATTACACGGCAAAGAACCTTCCGTTTTTCACTTAATTCCAGTAGTTTAAAATTAGCAGCACCTAAATATTTCCTTGAAGCATTAATCTTAGTATGAACTAACTAGATCTAATTAGAACAGCCAATAGAGCTTTGAATTTTCATCTGATTGATACACATTAGGTGAGTGAGATTTAATTTTAATTTCCCTTTTAAATGCATGCAATCTTTTTAGCAGTTTGAGACTTTAATTTCCAAATCTTTAATTGCTTAAAGCTAAGTATGCCAGGGTATAGCTTTATCAGGCTGTTCTTTGAAATTATATCTGAAGACTTAGGATGTGATTTTGCTTACCCTTACATTAGTGTATATCAGGATTAATTCTGCTGAAGCTGATAAAAGCCAGCAGTATAAACCTGTTGCAAGAGAAGTCAACTCCTTTGAATTCTTTCTACTTCAGTTTCCTTCTTGTGAACTAGGTCCTTGAAGTTTCTTCTTCATCAAGATTGTTCTATCACTGTAAAAAGCACTTTTTNTTTTTTGTTTTTTTTTTTTAATCATAGACACCATAACTTGAAGTATATTAGTGCAATATCATTGCACAACTGGAGGTGAAAATGTTTTTTTTTGTGCTAAATGAGCCCAAATGAGTTTGCAGAGACATTACCCTTTCAGGAAAAAGACAGTGATAATGAAATTATCAAGACAGAAAGACAAAATACTGAATTAGATGGTGTGGGGGTTTCTTTTCTCTAATGTAGTCAGAAGTGTATTTACAAGAGCCTTTTAAACTCACAGGTAGAACAAACAAGAAGACTGAAACATACCACAAATATTTATTTATATAAGGGTATTGAAACCACTGCCTAGCAAACAGAGACATGGCTAAGCAATACAGATGAGTCAGTTGAGTAGCTTGCAGGCACCAAACCTAGAGGTTTTATTCTTCACAAGGTTCTCCTGTGCATCTCCTGAATTTCTGCAACGTCCAGCCACCTTTTCATGCCAGCTAGTACTTCTTAAACTGACCGCTGAGGAATTGAGCAAGAAGCCAGTAAATTAATCTCAGCAACCCAGCAGAAAACGTTGTGGGTTTGTTTTTTTTTTTTAAATTGGATCAGCTTTATATAAATTGAATTGTCTTAGATAAAGATCAGAGGAACAATAAAGCAATTGCAAAGGAAGCAACAGAAGCACATGCTTTGCTTCTGTTGGAGGGAATGAATCTTCGGTAGCAGCAAGCTTGTATCTGAGAACAGTCATATTAGGATTGCTCAGATGAACTCAGAATCATAGAATCATAGAATCATAGAATTGTTAAGGTTGGAAAAGACCTCTGAGATCATCTAGTCCAACCATCAACCCCCCTCCCCCACAAAAAAAAAACCAAACCAACAACAAACAAACAAAAAAACCCAAACNTGCATCGAGCATTAGAAAACAGTCATTATTCCTTGTAAGTCTGGTAGGAAAAACTCTCATTTTGATACATTGAAAAGTAGCACTCCTTTCTATGCAGTGCAGATCCAAGAACATCCATGAGATTATTACACGGCAAAGAACCTTCCGTTTTTCACTTAATTCCAGTAGTTTAAAATTAGCAGCACCTAAATATTTCCTTGAAGCATTAATCTTAGTATGAACTAACTAGATCTAATTAGAACAGCCAATAGAGCTTTGAATTTTCATCTGATTGATACACATTAGGTGAGTGAGATTTAATTTTAATTTCCCTTTTAAATGCATGCAATCTTTTTAGCAGTTTGAGACTTTAATTTCCAAATCTTTAATTGCTTAAAGCTAAGTATGCCAGGGTATAGCTTTATCAGGCTGTTCTTTGAAATTATATCTGAAGACTTAGGATGTGATTTTGCTTACCCTTACATTAGTGTATATCAGGATTAATTCTGCTGAAGCTGATAAAAGCCAGCAGTATAAACCTGTTGCAAGAGAAGTCAACTCCTTTGAATTCTTTCTACTTCAGTTTCCTTCTTGTGAACTAGGTCCTTGAAGTTTCTTCTTCATCAAGATTGTTCTATCACTGTAAAAAGCACTTTTTAGAACTTGAGAAAAAATAAAAAAATGCATAGGTTTTATTTAGCAGTTAGTGGCAGTCTGAAGATCTCTTTTGAGTCATAATTCACTGCAATATGTGCACATCATTCTGACTAACAGAACAGGTAAATAAATGAGAGAGGGAGTGTTACAGAACAAAGTAAAGTACTTGAAGTACTTGATATCTGATTTTCCAGCCTCGTTTAAAAGGACAAAGGATGTTAAAACCAAGCTCCAGATTAATCCATCTTCAGTTTTCCAATGGTACTGAAAATTGGAAAACATGGCAAGTTTATTCAAATGCATGTGTGTCTATGAACACACTTAGGCATGATCAATTATACTAGAAGAATAGAATATATACATGCAACCCTCACAAGGGGTCAGAACACTGTTCTACCCCATGAAGATCATATCACATAATATTTTGACAGGATCTAAACAGAATAAAAATGACCTAGAATTGATATGAACAAGGCCACTGGTTTTAGTCTGGCAAAAGCCTAGGAAATACCACATACCTACATGCTGTAATTGTGAATGATGATTAAGTGAAACAAATAGACAAGCAAGCCAAATACCAAAACAAATGGAAGAGTTCTGTATGTGTTTCCACCCTTCCAGAGACATTTGCTTTAGAGTTAAGGTCATAATTTCTCCTCTCTTGCCGCCTCCATTCTACACCCCCTACATCAGCTAGGAGAGAAGGAGCAAGCTCACAGAATTGATTAGTCTGCCACATGTTCATGGGGTAGCTCCAGGTGACATTATACGCGCTGTAGGAATACAGATATCTTAAGGCAGTTCTGCACCAGTTGTGTCACAATAAGATGAATGTAACCGTACTGCCCCTAGGGCTTGTACGCATTTCATGGTACCTGAATGATTAATATCAGTTCATTAGATAGCACAAAGCACTCTAAGTAAAATGTGAGAGAAAAAGTAGGCTAAGCTTGTACCTTACTTAGGATCATCTCAGCATCTCTTTAAAATTAGATTCATTTATTATCTTCTAGGGTAGTTTCTGCAACTATCCATTCACAGAATCCCTACTATCCCTTGTCTGCCAAAAATATATTTCATACAGTTTGCAAATGTCAGAATATTAGTATATATGAGTGGGAAGATTACAGTTTCCTTAGTTTTATTACAAAATTAATATTTTAGATCAAAATTCAAACCTTCACTGACTCAATCTCCCCTGTAGTATCAGGTAGCTCTCAATTACCTGGAAGCACTTTTCAATACATCTTTATATTCTGTCAGCCTGTAGAGGTATGAAATGGGTAGTCAGGCCAATATATTACTTCTTCCTCTGTGTGAGATATACTTCTCCATTTCCCATGTCTTCCATGTATGTTCCAAAACCTTACACAGAAGAGATTCTTTGAATTGACTGTGCATGTGCAAAAGCACCTGGCATTGCCTGTACAACAGGTCTTGGATGTATAGCAGCTGCTAAAGTTATGCTAGTTATGTGATAGCTGAACAAGCGCCAAAGTCTTCTCAGCAGCCATTTTCTAGAGGAAAGGCTGTCCAAAGCCAAAGTTACTGCTTCAAAAAGGTTACCTGTTATCTTAGCTCTTGGCTAAGCAGCACCAGGGGACTACTCAAACTGGTAAACTTTAGCACATTATTCATAAAAATTGCCACCAAGCAATGAAGTTTGTGGTTAGTGAGAATGCCCATCTCTACTAGTCCATCTGCAGTTTTCATATTCCGTGTTTCCTTTCATGTTCCCTTTTATTGTTAAAACCTAGGAAGGTTCTAATAACAGATCTTTACATTTTATGTAAAGATCATCTAGGTCTACATTTTGGGAAGTCAGAGTATTATCAATTTTCATGTCTGTGAAACATTTTTGGGTACTGCACATCAGGTCATTGCACATAAGTTACAAGTTAAATATATGAAAATGCATTATTTTTTTATGAAGTATTTTAAAACACTTTAAAGGATACATGCTATACAGTTTTCTTCTGAGGTATTACTTGTAATAGTTCTCTGCTTAGACTTGCATATCTTTGACATTCCCAATGAATATTACTGTATTGTTATAGGTGTATAACGATATGCTATCAAAAGTTAATATAAAAATGAAATTCTGAGGGACCATATAAATAAGCATATCTAATCACAGACCCTAGGAGTTTGGTGAATTGGTGAAGTGAATTGGTAGCGCCTATTTACAGTCATGCAGTATTTAATTCTGATGATAGTTTCAGTCTGTTTTAAATGCCACCTTTTTTCCAGCTATTATTGTTTGTAACATGGAGAGCTATTAAATCACATATAACACTGCTAGAAACTTCCATATAATTAGTGACTCTCACTATTCATAGCAAATTATCTGCCTTTTTATTACAGATGCATAATTTTCTTTGTAATTTATCTATAAATTAAAACTATATTTTTGGAGAACAATGAAACAAACTCTGAAATATCTTTGCCAATAGTTATCCATACTAATATATAGCCTTCATTGCCTAGAAAGAAATATGATACATGTTACTCAAGCAAAACTATTTATGCTAAAGATGATTCTGTACTGTAATCCACAAAAAGTTAATTCGAAGTAGGTTAATTATTCCAGGTTAGAGGAATCCCATAAAACTAAGGGTACTATATAAATAAAGTGAAAAATGCGGTATAAGTTATTATTATCACTGTTTTTTTTTTCATTCTCATTGAGCAAAAAATTTATCATCCCAGTACTGAAGATAGGTCACCAAATTAAATAGGTCATAGTACTGATATCTTTTAAGAAACAGTAAAAAAAGGTTGTTTTGGGGGGGCTTGTTTTTGGTTTTCATTTTAAAGAAAAAGGATAGACAAAGCTGTTGAAAGATAAATGTAGGATAAAAAAAAACAAAGAAGAAAATGTGATCAGCAGGCTAACATTCCTATGCATAGAATTGCTTAAGATTTGAATTTTTACTTTAAGGACACCCAAAACTCCAGTTAAGGGGAATTAAGAAATGTGGAAGGAAAAATACAGAACATTTTTCTTGCTGAGTTTTTGTGAAATCAAAAATCCTTTCTGGAACTCATTTGCAAGCATTTAAGACATTGTATGAACTGAGAATTTTGTTTTAATACTTTAAAATATGGGGTTTAAGTCATAATATTTTTATACCTGCAAATGAACTTTAATTTTTAATATTATGATAGAATTTGTAGCTTAATGTTTAGAAAATACTCCAGTCTGACAATTAGCAAGGTACAGTGTGTACTGAAAACTGGCAAGCAAATAATTCCAATGAAACATTTATGCAGGCTGCAAACTCTCATGTTTCAGAAACCTGGGAAAGTGCTTAACTATGAAGGAATTAAGAGTCACTTGAAAAAACTAGTTTATTTAGGTTAGTAAATTTAGGGTGTATGCATGCAGAAATTGTATGCTTGAAGAATGAGATTTAGATCCCTTAGCTATTGACCACTTAGCGACAATAAAAATAAAGATGCATACATATTTTCATTATTTCATGCATCAGTTAATTGATATTACTTTGTTTCTTGAATATAGCTTCTTGAAATAAAAAAGCTTTTCTTATATTGAAAGTTTAAGTGCATGACTCCACATGACAGTGGGGAAAAAACCTAATATATTTCTCAAAACCCCACAAATGCATTAATCAGCATTTCATTTGTTTGGTATTACTGGTTATAGCCTGATTTTGTAAGAAAATGGGGTGTTTGTATATGTACATGTACACACACATGCACACATACATAGACACAGAAGCAACGCTGTTATATGTACATCCCCCAGTAGTGACTTGTAAATCAGCTGCCCAATTTCTACTACATCTGCAGAATGCAGATTGTTTCAAACGATATTTTTTCTACAGCCTTCATGAAAATAAAGATCCAGGTAGAAATGAGAAATGCATATATATTTACTCTCCCATCTGCAGAAAAGACATCAGTGAATCCAGAGTTTATGCACTAGGCAGAAAGCATATACAAAATTGCAAAATTTTCATTAGCAGGATATTGTCATAGACATACAAGGTCATAAAATCACAATTTGGTGGGAAGAGGTGACATTTCCTATAAGATTTTCTTCCCAGTCCCCTTTTTTTAAAGACAATTATTTTAGCTGCTCAAAGATTTATTGTTAATATAAGTTCCATTTAAGAAGAATAAATGGGAAGAATTATACTACCTGGCAATAACTAAAATTCATTAAATAGGTATGCAAATATTCTTACTGATTAATCAGTCTAGATGTGAAGTATATTTACCTATGCATAGTATGAATTTTTATACAGCTTTTAATTTTTGTTGTATAGTAGGGATTCTTTCAAACTAATCTTCGCGTTACATAAAAATGTATTTATTGACCAATATTTTCTTTTTATTTTAACACTACAATAATTGTTCTGTTTATAGGATACTAAGGCTGTGTATTAAAATGACATATTTATACACTTTTATTAACCTTAAAATAGTTTAATGATTATTGCTATATTAATAAAATATATAGATCATCCTAATGGTTATTGTAATATTAATAAGATATATACAACATTTCTGTAATGGTTACTGCATTTTAATAAGATATATAGAAGATCTTTATAAGATGGAAGAATATTAAGTACTTTTCTGACTATAGAATAAGCTGTTACTGTGCACACTGTAAGGCATCGTAGAAAGATATAAGTGATTATGTGTGATAAAGGAGAGCTGTATAGCATCCCTATAGATGTTGAACATTTATACTACAAGATAGCTTAGGTTATTAATTTTAATATAATTTCCTTTAAAAGTATCCATGTTTTATTTATAATAAAAATAAAATACCATAACTATTTGTCCAGTCTCAAATGCAGCACTAAATTCTTTTCTAGGAAGAACATAGGTTTTGAGAGGAAAAAAAGCAGGTATTTGAAAACAAGACTCGTGGTCAACAATGAATGAGAAGAAAATAAAAGCAATCAAAAGCACAAGCGCACAAATTACTGTTATGCAGTGAGAGCTATCTAAAACTAAAACGTTGAGAAACATTTCCTAGTTATATAAAGTTTATTATTTTCTTAACGTTGAGGAATATTCAGACTCCAGCTTTGCAGGAAGGAAGTCAAAGTAATTATTTACTAATTTGTTATGTGTAATGCTGCAGCTTTTAAAGGCTTCTATCAGATCTACAGTCTCTACACTATAAAACTCATCAGTGAAGTAGTAATGAAAAAGAGAGTAGAGACAGAAAAAAATAGCTGGTGAATACATACGATAGAAATCTTTAGACAAATTAGTGTTTTTCAAGATGCTCATAGTTTAATTTTGCAGATCCTTTGTTAGATTTTTCTGTCCAAAAGGCTAAAATAACAGTCTACAAACATACAAACAAGAATGTGGCAGAGAGGACAAGAAAGGCTTCACACAGCTTTAGTTTCAGTGCCTTGTTTTTCAGCGGGAAAGGTAAAACTAGATGCATAAGTTAGGAGGTTGTTTGTGGAGAGAACGATACCCCTCCCTGGAAGACAGTTTAGAACTTTTTTATTAGTTCCTTCACCCGTGGATAGGAATCTAAAGAGCATCTGAAAGATCACACAAGTCCTTTAATTTTTTTATTTGACAGTTTACATCTTGATTTATTTCACCATGATGAAAATGGTACACCAAAAGATCAGGCAGTGTCCAATACAAAGGAATAGCACATGACTTATACCCTCCAATTGGAAACCCCAAAATGAGGGACATAACCTTCAGGAGCTGTAGTTCTTCAAACCTTTTTTCAGTGTTCACAGCTCCTGGCCTTATGCAAGTCTTTCAGATTGTGAATTAGTCTGTAGCTGTTCCTCAGCCTCCTCAGATCTTCTTTTAAGGGTTGAGGTCCTGTCCGTCCTATAGTACCAGACTTTGCCTGCTGTGATCTACATGCCTTAATATTGCAAGAAATTTGAGATCAAACTACTGGAGGTCTAAGGTTCATGCCTATCCCAAAGTCCAGGCTTTGCTGGTTGAGAGTATGAGAGGCTGAAAAACACGGGTATGCATGCGGCAATCCTGCCCTTCCCAGAAGGAATTCTTTTTGCAATACTACTTTGTAAAAAAACGTAATACAGTGTCGTATAGTGAGAGTCTCCCTGTGGACTTTATCCTTCCTGAGTGGATGGGTAGGAACCTGTTTCCTGTGTATCTAGAGGCAAAAAAGGTTACCAATGAGTGAGAACACTGTTACAAGGCTTCTTGTTGAATAGTTTTCCTACATCCTACATCCTTTCCTTTCTAAGGTTCCTTTTCTAAAGGAAAAAACAGGGGTAATAATTCCCCTAAGAACAGTACACATCCTGCACCTGGGTTGGCCAAAATACTTACCTGATGAATACACAGGGCATAATCTTCCATTCAAAACTATTCTCCAAAGGAACCCTGTTCTCCAGTAACTCTTTAGAGAACCAGCTTGCTGATGGAAGTACCTTTATTCCCATTACATACATTCAGCAAATGTACAATGACAGATAGAAATGAAATTACTTGAAAACCCAACCACAACCGTCAGAGTGGGAATACAATTGAGATATTCAGAGCTTCCTTAAGGATCTCATTCATGAGTATGCCTTCTTCACCAAGATATATGTGGCATAGTTTGACTTCATAATTATGACCAAAGACTGTATAGCAAATAAAAGCAAAATCAATCTAAGCTTCTTATTCTTTTTTTTGTTGTTGTTCATTTCCCTTCATACCTATTCACACAGTATTTTTCTTCCCTCTGTTTTAACCTTTGAGGGTTAACCTGTCATGGTTCAACCCCAGCTGGCAAATAAGTACCCCACAGCCGCTTGCTCACTCCCCCCTGGCTATGGTGGAGGAGAGAATAGGAAGAGTAAAAGTGAGAAAACTCGTGGGTTGAGATAGACAGTTGAATAGGTAAAGCAAAAGCTGCACGCACAAGCAAAAGAAAACAAGGAATTAATTCCCTACTTCCCATTGCCAGGCAGGTGTTCAGCCATCTCCAGGAAAACAGGGCTCTCACACATAACGGTTACTATGGGAGGACAAACACCACAACTCTGAACTTCTCACCCTTCCTTCTTCTTCCCCCAGATTTATATTCTGAGCAACATGTCATAGGATATGCAATATCCCTTTGGTCAGCTGGGGTCAGCTGTCCCAGCTCTGTCCCACCCCAACTTCTTGTGCACCCCCAGCCTACTCACTGGTTGGGTGGTGTGAGAAGCAGAAAAGTCCTTGACTTAATGTAAACACTACTTAGCAACAACTAAACCATCAGTGTGTTATCAACATTATTCTCATCCTAAATCCAAAACACAGCACTATACCAGCTACTAGGAAGAAAATTAACTCTATCCCAGCCAAAACCAGCACATACACACAGAAATACAATATGGAATTATACAGAAAACAGGCTACAGAAATATTGAAGTTTTGTGAGACTTCTTCACCACACTCAAAGAAGCTAAGTAGGTGAGACTGGACCACAGTAGTATATTTTAGCAACCTATCACATTATTTATTGTTATAGCCACAAAACCACTGCACTGGAAAACAGTAGGTTACTCCAGTACTTGTAAGAACAAATTTCTACTCTTTGTACTGAACTTCATTTAAAAATGTAGTCCCTTTGATATGGTTTTGGTTTCTTTCTTGATGAGATTTATGAAAGGTATTACACAGCTTTATGGACTGGTTGATAATAAAGTGACTAGATATGATGATCCTAGTGATGTTTTCAGTCCTTTATTCTTTTTTTACTTACTGAAATCTCAGAAAATGTATTTTCTCTTCCCATTTATATTGCAAACAGCATTTCAAGGTTATATCTTTTTAGCTTACACTATTAAGTATTTAAAATGATACAATCTGAGAATGACTCAATTATTTTTTTTAATAAAAAATTAGAAAGAAAACATTTTAAAGATAACTGTTAAGTGTAGCTGTAAGTAGTATAATGTACTTTCCCAGGCATAATTTGCCAGTTAAAGAATCCTAATTGCTAAACAGGACAATAATAGAATGAATGTAACAGCAGAATATGGTTCATTCGACATTAACCAATCCTATAAACTATCTCAGGACAATGACTGAAGGGAAGAAACATCCTATTGTAATCTCTCAGTTTCCTCTGTTCTATTTCCTCTCACCTAATTCTACCCTGCTACACCCTAAAAAAGAGGAATAATACATTTCAAAGGTCGTGTTTAGTACTTTCTGAAAATTAAGTTCTTTTACAGCATCTACTATTGGCTATTAAAATAATAAAAATCATAACATCATTAATCACTGCTGAAAATCTTGGTTGGAGGCCCAGGATCATAAAATCATTCACATGAAATGGAACTTACTTGTCTTATTAAAGCTGTGTTGTGACAGACTTCACATTTCAGAGCAGCTCCAGTATGTTTTTGTCCTAACAATAAACAAGGTGTTCCAAGGACAAATGAAATAAAGAAACTTAATTTCCTAGAGGTGACAAACGTACCTATAGTTCTTTTCCTCATTTTGCAGAGACCTTGTCCCTCCTACTCCAGTTTCCTATATTTCTTCCACCACCTTTTCCACTTCACTTTTATCACAGTACCCTCACTTTCTTTCCTGATCAAGAGACACCAAGTAAATAAAAGGCCAGGCATAGTTCTTGAGGTCACATATGGGTATCTCTCTTCTATTTGTCTTCCAACTTTCTAACTTATATTAAGTTAATTCTAAGACTTAAATCTTTGAGAAATTTAGTTGTAACTGTTTGATGGGTTCAAAAGCTATCAATGGGAACTGAAAGGTAGAAGGCAGACACTGATCTCTTAATTCTTGTTGCTTTAAAACACCATCAAAGAATTCTGATGATAGACCTGTCCCACCAAAAATTAATTTGAAACCATTCTAAACAGAACTTAGAACAAATTGGTTATCTCTTGGGGAAATTAGTTTAATTTATTACCAATCAAATCAGAACAGGGTAATAAGAATAAAACCAAATCTTAAAAACACTTTTCCCCCAACCCTCCCTTCTTCCCAGGCTCAATTTCACTCCTGTTTTTCTCTACCTCCTCTCCCCAGGTGACACACGGGGATGGGGAACAGAGGTTGCAGTCAGTTCATCACATGTTGTCTCTGCCACTCCTTCCTCCTCACATTCTTCCCCTGCTCCAGCGTGGGGTCCCTCCCATGGGAGACAGTCTTCCATGAACTCTTGGAATGTGGGTCCTTCCCAAGGGCTACAGTTCTTCATGAACTTCTCCAGCATGAGTCCTTTCCACACGGGTCCGGTCCTTCAGGAACAGACTGCTCCAACTTGAGTCCCCATGGAGTCACAAGTCCTGCCAGCAAACCTGGTCCAGCATGGACTCCTCTCTCTCCATGGGTCCACAGGTCCTGCCAGGAGCCTGCTCCAATGTGGGCTTCCCACGGGGTCACAGCCTCCCTCAGGCACGTACATGTGTTCCAGCATGGAGGCATGGGCTGCAGGGGACAGCCTGCCTCACCATGGTCTTCACCATGGGCTGCAGAGGAGTCTCTGCTCTGGCACCTGGAGCACCTCCTCCCCCTTCTTCTTCTCTGGCCTTGGTGTCTGCAGAGTTGTTCCTCTTACATATTCTCACTCCTCTCTTTTGGTTGTTGTCACACAGCAGTTTTTCCCTCTTCTTAAATATGTTATCACAGAGGTGTTTCCACCATCCCTGACTGGCTTGGCCTTGACCAGCTGTGGGTCTGTCTTGGAGCCAGCTGGCATTGGCTCTATCAGACATGGGGGAATCTTCCAACATCCTCTCACAGAAGCCACCCCTGTGCTCCCCTGCTACCAAAACTTTGCCAAGCAAACCCAATACAACAATTTTTTTTTTTTTTAAAATAACTACGCTTTCCTAAGTAAAATATGACAAGAAAATTACCTTGATCAAGACATGTGTTAATTTTGTGGCTTAGTTGGTGAGAGGGTTCACCCAATTTTCATGATCCTTGATGACAGGAATTAATTTCCTAATTGCCCGCCTAAGAAAGCAACAGGAAAAATCCCAAGTTTCTAGAGAACTTTGACAGTGTTGTTCATACTCACAAGTATCTAGCAATAAGACTCACAGAACTTAATCATTCCCTGGACTTCCATCCATTTTGATTGTGTATCTCACCTTCAGAGCTGCTTTTGGGAAAAAATGAGGTTTAGTTGTAGCAATGTCTACATGACATTGTTTCCAGTGTACATTTCCCAATAGGAACAGTTGTGACAATCAGATTTGGGCTCATTTGGAGCATTCTTTTTTCAAACTTTTCAGAGGAAAACGTATAAAAACCTCTGACCAAATAGAAAAAGAAAGACATCAGTCATGTTCCAGCACCTACTAAATGTAGAAATAGATTTAAGTCTCTAAAATAATATTATTTTTCTTTCCATTCATGTATCCTCAGCAGGAAAAGAAGGAACTTCTGTGAATCTGGTTATTATTGTTATCAATACCAATATGTAACCTCAATTTCGTGTTTCCTAACTCTCTTGCCTCAGAACTAGCTCTATAGCAGATATGACCTATAGTTGGCTAAAAGTATCCTTATTCCCCCAAAACTCTTCTAAATCTTCTGGGAAGAGAACACGTGATAGAAATTCTACTGTTGTTCACCCAAACAGCCAAATATCTGGCTACTTGTAATGATTTCCCAAATGCTTTTATTTCCTTTAGAGGGGCAATAAACCAAACTGAAATAAAGACTTTAACATGCATATCTAGGGATAAATGCGTTACTGAAATTAAAACCAGTGTTACTGAAAAAGATATTCGTATAAATTGTTTCAAGTAATGATCACCATTACAGGGAAGAATTTAATGTCACAGTGGAAATATGAAGTAATCTGAATGCAATGGAGCTGGACTAAAATAAAAACCAGATTCAGACCTACCATATTCAAGTCCAGACATAAATGCTTTGCAGAATAAGAAGCAATCTGGGTTCCAACTTAGCTGCAAAACTAATTCTTTAAATACTAAATGGTATTATAGTAATTATATTTTAAAATGTAAAGGATGATACAGAAAAAAAGTAAGTAAAATGAATTAACATACCAAGATCAAGTCTGGAATATACTTTAAAGCTTCAGTGTAGATCAGCTGTGAAATATAAATTTAAAAATAAATATAACCACATTTCATCAGTCTTCCAGGAGTACACATTGTTTCCTACGGTATTTTTCTTTTACAGCCTAGTTTCACTATGCCAGACATAGAGTCAAATAACTAAAGGGCATTCACAGATTATAGTGAGAGCTATAAAGAGAAGGGGCAAAAGAAATAGGAATGAAAAAAGCAAGCAATGTTTCACAATCCTACAAAGATCCTTGACAGAAGCTACATTGAAGAAATGAATCATGAACATGACAAACTAACATTAGTATCCTCCAAGTACACCAAAATACCACATGAGATTATAAAATTACCCTGATTTCTCTATGAATGCCATTTAAAATAAATTTCTGAAAAAAAAATATTTAAGAGTTTAGCAAAGGCCCATGAGCCTAAAAGCTCAAAAAGAAATGAAAAGTCTCTCCATAGAAATAAGCAGTCTGTTAAAACAGTGAATTCATTTCGCGTAACAAAATTTTACTTTTAGGACAAGAATAAGAGAACTGTTGGTTTTTCCTTGTCTGTATCATTCCGTCATTCAATTTCTAATTCTGAACATAGTGTTTATCACTATGGAATAGTGATATTCTATGGCTATTGTATTGCTAACTCAATATTTCCTTAGAGAATTTATTCTGTAATATGTATAACAAATAAAGCCGTGCTTAAAATACCTGTTGAGCAGAAAGAAGCAATCTCATTCTTACCTGCATAGATAGGAACTATTGTTGGCAAAGACCTTTGCTTTAATTTCTCACAAGTTTTCAATATCCAAATGTTAAACAATAATATATATATTAACTAAAAAGCTGACTGCACAGCTTTTGCTGCTGAGCAATGAGTAACGTGAAGTGTTTGAGACAATTACATCAAATGTAAGCACCTAAATTTTGACTAAATCAAAATATTGCTTGGTTGCCTTAAATAAAACAGTGAAAAATTAAGTCTGAATTCTCTCTATTGCAGAGAGGTGACTACAAAATCAGTTTTAAACTCATGATGCACATTTCAGACTTATGTTAATGCAGACATATATGCATTTCAGACTTTATGTTAATATCACTATTGCATGGTTGTGGAAAATTATGGATTTGTACTCTGTATTATTTTGACTAGCATTTAGGTAAAGAAAGACAGGAGAACAGTGTATGTGGTAAAAAAGTAATGAGAATTAGCAAATCTGTTTGTGAAAGGGAATGTCAGAACAAAAACAAGGTTTAATGGATTTTTATCCTTAACTGACAAGCATTTACATACAAATACCTCCATGGAACCAAAAGTTGTTATTATCATTTTGTCTTATTAACTGTATGCATTTTTGCAGGGCCAAGACCTAACTTCTAATCCAGAGAATTAATGCTTTTTTTCAAACATATGGACCCCCAAAAATTCACCTCAGGATTTAAATTATATTGGTACATAGAGATAAAATATTAACAAAAGTGGGAGTTCATTCAACAAACTCTTTCTACTAAGTCACAAGGCTGGTACTGTAGAACAAAACTTATCACATAGCTAAAATAAGCAAAGATCTCTGAATTTCAGAGGGTTCTGATAAAGTAGAATAGTCATAAAATGAACTTTTTTGGCAAATCACCATGCTGGCAATATCAATGCTGCTAACAAAGGCTGAACTGCTAGTTCCTCTGTAGTCTTTGATTTTTAATCCCAGAATAGTCAAAATGAGCTGGAACACAGTCTACAATTTCATTAAACTTAATGTTTGTCACCAAATAATCATTTGGAACTGTTCTGTGCCAGTAAAGTCTTAACGTTAATCACATAACTATAGAAGCTTGCTGATATTCTAGTTTGCATCAACTTTACCAGTTTTGATAAGGTTCCTCGATTCAAATGCTCTACCTTTTGAGGTGAGGAAAATGAAAGTTCTCATTGCATGTCTATTTTCTGGCCAAAAAGTCTGGGAAGAAAACACTGGATGTAAGGCAAGACAAGAAGGCAAGAATGAAAGTGGCAAAACAGGTCACACAGGTACAATGACAATAAGAAAAGAAGTTTACTGTATAGTTCTTTCTACATTAACAGCCTTCAGCCTCTAACCTTTCTTAGCAGCTGTCTTTCTCCCAACAAAATGCCTGTTGCTAATTGCCCGACTCTGCTCTAACTTTTGTGAGGGCTTTCTCATACTGTAGGTTATTTGAAAAGAACTGTTGGAGAGATTAAGTGTGAAAATAAGGTATTTTCATTCTATTCATCAGTGTGATACACCTTGTATGGTCTACATGAATGATTAAAGTGTATTTCAGAAGGACCTGTATGTGAAATCTGGAGAAATATCCCTACTATATCTCACTGCTTTCCAAGAAAATAAATAGAATATCCACATTTTCAAGCTTCCTTCTTTCAGTTTCTAAAACAAAATTACTTTCAATATGTCAGTAAATTAAGGAGTCTACGAAGTCATGCAGATTAAGCTTTATGCTTTGTATTATTACCTTTTCAGATCCATGTGTTTGTTTTGGAAACAGCTTGAGGACTGACCTGCTCCACAAGTACATCCCAAGCTGGGTATTTACAGGAGCCTTTCAGTCTCCCTGAGGGGTCAGCATAGATATGGCCATAGGACTGGACAACAACTGTAGAAACACATCATTTGAAGCATCCAAGGCAAAATTTAGGTGATTCTTGAGTTTAAAGCAGAGATTTAATTCAATTCCCTTCTTTGTTATAAAGAAATAGCAATTGCATGTCTTAGAAGTATAGCAAGTACTTAACACTGAGTGAATTTTCTCAAAATAAATTTAAAAATAAAGTCTTCATAAATGCAGAAGTATGAAAAAATAGTTCTTAAATGCAGAATGGGAAACTCACTTCAAAAGAATGGGCCATGTTGCTATCTGCAAACTAGCCATCTCAAGAGATCTATTGAGCTGTCTAAACTAGGGATTGTGGTACTGAAACCATAGGCTTCATACATGCCTTCATCATGGTGTTTCAGGTATGTTAAACTAGGAGCCTCTAGTTCCCTGTATAGGCAATGGCATTAGATATATGTCTCTAAGGGATGATTCAGTGTCTAATTGGAGTATGTTTACTATTTCTCATTGGCTATATAAAAGCTTTTGTGCTCTCTAAGGCAAATTTAGCACTTCTGTGTTGTACCATGGCACATTGTTGCCTACCAGGACTATCAGGCAAACAGATAAGCTTGAACAGAAACCTAAGGCAGGCTTTCACAAGCAATCCCTGCATTCACATGGGATCTGGAACATCACATCAGCTTCTAAAAGCGAAGACAAGGAACAGACAACCTTTCTGTGATTGCAGTGCTTGTCTAAGAAATAAGACCAGACTTGATTGTGTTTCAGAACAGTCAGGGATGAGACCCCTTCTCCTCCCTACCTGGTGAAACTTGATCATAATGCAGATAAAAATGTAAGATTTATGCAGTTTGAAAAAAAAGAATTTTAGATTGCAACTCACTGCTGAAGGTGCTCACCTTGAGGGAAAGACATAGATTTTAGTCCCTGATCCCAGTGTTTTTATGCATTTTATCCAATAATTCTCAAATAAAAATGATATACATTTCCAATCTTCTGTGCAGATACCAAGGAGGTGTATGCTTAAAATGACAGACCCAGATTTATTTCAGTCATTTCCAACAAAAAGGACAAACTTCTACAGGAGGTTCACATCAACGTACTAAACTGGAGAGGAAAATGAAAAATCTCAATTTTGAATTGATACTGAGTTCCTCTTCAAGAGCTTGTCCTCTGAAGCTTTTGCTCACCTGTCTTCACTTACAGGTGACTGATTAAAAAGGAGCATGCAAGTTGTATTGTAGGAGTTGACCTGCATGCATATGACAGAAATGTAGAAGGAAAGAGCAGTAATATGAACATAAATGCATGTGAATGTGTTACAAAGCTAGGCAAATTCCAAGATACATACTGCCTCTGACAAAATAAAGTGACTTTGAGCTGAATGTAATGTGCCAGAATGTTCTGTTAAGAGTAGTGTAAAACATTTGCGTTGCTAATGTAGCCATTTAAGATTAGTATTTCACACAATTTAAATTAGCATAAGATAAGATCATCTTGGACTTTCTTAATTGTGTGTGGGATGGTTGTTTGTTCTTAAAAAATGAAGATGTTCAGATTCAATCAATATAGCATAAACAGCAGCAACTTGATATAAAATAGTAGCACTAATACTTCAGCTGGTATTGTAAACCTGGAAATTAGAGATAAATGTCAAATAACAGAAAAGAAATACAGTAAAGTAAGAGAAATGCAGGACATCCAATATCCATAATTATATCATAAGTAGCACCGGAGAGAGAAAGAATATATCTAATATATATAAATATATAAAAAAGTCTATGTCTAAAACATTCATAATCTCTGATGTGCATTATTCACTATCAAACCCGTATTTTTAACATTATGAGATACATAAATTTGTGTGAGTAAATGAATTATACAAAAATAGGCTAGGAACAGTAACATTTTATATTAAATTGCTAACAAAAATTTGAAGTTAAATAACTATCACAATATTTTACTTAGTCCACATTTACAATTGGTTCTAGGTATATTACTGGACATTAGTTTACAAAATCATGAAATTTCCTGAATTATTCTATGCCTACCCTACTATCTACCTTCTTCAATGGAATAATGTTTGGGTTTTTTACATGGGATTCTGCACGTTTTAACAGAAATTAAATATGTCATATGATTTGCATAGCTCTAATGAACCATAAGTCTATGGGTTCACCACTCCATGCAATTTATTTTGAATCTTCTCTGCAGTTTAAATATTATTATTATTATGACTATTGCAATTTAAATGTTATGTCTTATCGCAGCTGGAAGCATAGGAAGTCATAGTTTCTTAATTTCAGAAAAGTTTACAGTGTACAGACCTCATATCTGTTTCTTGGTAATGCACATACCATAGGTCAGTCAGGTGTAGAACCATAATGCTGCATTAATCTTCCCTCTCAAGAGCTATTCATGTTCTGTATCGTTACACATACATATTATAATTTGAGGTGGTGAAATATTCTATTAAAAGGATAAATTTATGAAAAAACCTGTCACAAAGTATTAAGCATTTAATTTTTCACTTCTAACTTGCTTGCAAGTTGGAATCTAAATCATTATAGATTTTTCATTTGTAAAATAAGTAACTATAGTGATATTTAAAACCCATTATAATCAGAGTAGAAAGCAATGATATAGTAGCACTTCAGAATAAGTAGTCTACCATTATTTTCTACCTTTCTTATTAAAACAAATTAAGAACAGATTAAAATTTATTTAGAAATAGAACAGTTGATGTCAATCACAATAAATGTATTTTTAGTAAGAGAAAAAAATAAGGGAAAATAAAGCTAAGAAATTTGGACTCAAATCAGTCAATTTTTGACTTTTAAAAATGTTAACAAAGGTAAATTAAGTTTGTACATAAGCACAAGGCATATTTCTAAAACATATTCTAGTCCAATACATGGGAATTCTGTGAAGATGTTGGGGTGAAGTTTTAGGGACTATGTTGCCATTGTGATAATTTTGTCTGGCCCTCTGAATATCTTTCTTTCTGAATGATGTAAAAAAAGTATTTTTTAAAATTGTTTATATCATCAAATGGGAAGCCTTGTGATTTTACATAGCTGAAAGATAGTCTAGTTTACATAAATTGAACTGAATTATAAAGACTGGATTTCATTCATTGCACTCACCTAGGTAGTTAGCATCACAGAATGTCAACAAATGCATTTGTATGAACAGAAGAACTCAGATACATCGACAACATACAAACACTGGGTTGTCTGCAGTTATATAATGTTTTCTGCTATTCTAATTCTACATGTTCCTGCAAGTTATCCAGAATATTTATACATTAAGGGTTACATAAATTTAAGAGTATATTCAGTACTTCTCAGGAAGCACTCCAAGATCATTATATAATGTATTTCTCTGATTCTTTCAACCATCCTATGAAAATTGTATTTATTAACGTTTGACCGTGGGAGTTCCGCCACCAGGCCATTAATGTCTGGTATGCTAAACCCAGTCATAACTAATCTGCAGGACTTTCTTAATTGCCACATAAGAACTATGCATTTCCCACCTCATGATATATCTGTACTATTCCAGTGTCTTTAAGTAAAATACCATTCTACAAAAATATTTTTTTTTCTTCACAGTAAAGGAGACTTTTAAACAGTGTGTAACAGTTCTATATTAATCTATTAAAATCCAGTGGCTTAAGTTCATTATTTGGAGAACCTTATGAGTCAAAGAAACATTAGACATTCCTTCCCCCTCACCCCCCTAACATAATATCAAAATCTTTTTGATTCATTTACGGTACAAAATTAGGAAGATGTAGATTCAAGACAGATATGGGTTATAAATCAACTTCCTATGGATGTAAGGATTTTATAGCAGCATTTGTAAACTAAAAAGCCTGGCATTTATACAATAATACATGCATAATTTTCCCCTTGTATGTCACATTCTTGAGAAGAAAGAAATTTTAAAACACAAGGTCACAGAAATACCTGCCAATGTCACTATAAAATAAAGGAAAAAGGCTAAGAACAATCATAGAAAGCAATTTAGCATTTTTCTAGTCTGTATAACATTTAGGAGCTAATGTTCATTTTCAGACGGAATCAGGGAAAAAGGTAACAAATCCTTTTGTAAGATAGAGATAAATTCTAGGTAGAGAAACTTTTTTCACTGATTTAATGACTACAATTGCTCATTGGCCAACAAAACAGTCGGAGCCCCTCTTGCAGAACCACAATATCTTGTCTAGCTGATAGATGGCATGACCAGAACAACCTCAGTCACAGCAGGAAAGACATTGAACAAATTGTCAGCATGATTTACATATGAGTTGTCATCAGGGTCTAGGTTGCTGTGCAGAAGAATGATGGACAACAGATGTTTCTAAAAAAGTTCCCATCTGCCCTATCTGAATATACATCCCCTGTGAAACAGTAGGTTTCAATGGCTAGAAGAGATCATCTTGCTCTGATTTTGCAACTTTGATCTTCCTTCCTATAACATAAAAATCTCTCCTAAAGTACAACATAACCAACACACAATTACTTGCTGAGTTATTACGGAGTACTGTTCAGCCTTACTACTAGGACAGAAAACCGAGGAATATCCAATGGTAATTGAACCAAAGTGGTCAGTAGTGACTAAGGTACTTTCATGGGTCTAAATCATATTTTCAAGTGTTAATGTGCTCTATGGAACTAGTTATATTATATGTTTTCTTTGGCAACAGAGGTGATACTGAAAACTCCCGTCACCAGCCATCTGTTCCTGCCCAATCAGTTCCAGTTATAAACAGTTTATGAAGCCCTGCCCATAAACTGCTGATAAGTTGTTAAGTATAAAGCGGAAGGAGGGAGATTGGTATGTTATTGAAAGCTACTGAAGTGCAAAACCTAAACATTTTCAGTAGGAGGACCTTTAATGAAAGTAAAAGATGAAAAAACTGAATAGGCATCACAAAAGCTAGTTACGGCTAATTGTCACTAACTAAAAAATAGAATTTATATCAAGTAAGATGATTCAAAGATTCTACAGAGGATGCTAAAATTAGCAAGTATCTCTCTAATATGCCATCTTGCTTCATGGAAGTTTTGTTTTCTTAGCATGATTTTGTTGCTTGCAGTGGAAGTACAAATTTAAGAACACCCCCCCCCAGCTTCTACAGAGCATGACAGCAATATTCAGAACTTTATTTTAATTTATCTTACAGAAACAAGTTTGCACTCACAAATTTATGAAGACAACAGAGAAATAAAGGAAATATTTCTGTTAAATAATACTGCTGTCTACTGGACTACCTTTAGAAGATGATTATAAAATAGACCCAGTTTCATATGAGGGAATGTTAATGTAAAATAGAGCTGTCAATTTATTAAGGGGGTTACTTTTTTTGCTTTTCCTCATACGGTAGTAGCTAACTAGTGACAGTCTCTAAGAAAAGAAGTAAAAATGTTGCTTCTCACACATTAGAAATAGAGAACTAGTAATACGTAATAATTGGAAACCAAGAGCATAAGACAAATGCTTCAATCTCAGAATACAAATAGGTTCCTAAGTAATTTGTATTTTAGCTGGTAGGCAAATAATGACATACCTAGCACGATCAAACAAGAACATAACATGTATTGGAAATGCAATATAAAGCTATGTAGTAAATGATCCAATTAATTACAAAATCTAATCCTGCATTGCAAAATGTGCATTAAAAATATACATACAAATACATTAAGAATATACATAAAATTACTGAATAGTTTACTTGGAAGGAATAAACAATTTGCAGTTTTCCCCACTCTTTTAACACAGTCTTCCTGTTTCTGTCTTCATGAACACTGACTTCAGTATAAGTATATAGGTACAGCATTTGGCCATCAGAAGTTTCAGCAGCACAAGCTACTCTGTACTGGGTCTGGCTGGGATGGAGTTAAGTTTCTTCATAGCGGCCCAGACGGTGCTGTGCTTTGGATTTGTGACTAAAACAGTGTTGATAACACACCAGTGTTTTGGCTCAACGATGCTTGCACAGCATCAAGGCTTTCTGTCTTCCTACTTTCCCCACCCCCAGCAACCAGACTGGGGCACAAGAGGTTGGGAGGGGGCACAGCCAGGACAGCTGACCCAAACTGGCCACAGGGCTATTCCATACCATATGGCGTCATGCTCAGCAACAAAAACTCAGGGAAACGGGAAGGAAGAAAGGACATTCATTGTTATGTTGTTTTCCCAAGCAACATTTAGAGGTGCTGAAGCTCTGTTTCCCAGGAAGTGGCTGCACTGCTACCTGCTGATGGGAAGTAGTGAATAAATTCCTCATTTTGCTCTGCTTTGCAAACACAGCTTTTGCTTTCTTTATTAAACTGTCATTATCTCAATCCAAGAGTCCTATCAACTTCCTTTGATTTTCTCCTCATCCCATGAGAGAGGGGAGTGAGCAAGGGGCAGGTGGGTGTTTGGCCACCGGCCAAAATAAATCCACTACAAATTCAGATTAGAATAAGGGAAAATTAGAACTCAAATTTTTGTTCCTCCATATTTTTATTTACTGTGTCTTCAAATGCAAAGTTTGTGGGGTTTGTCTATTAAATCTACAACCATAAGTGGCAAGTGCCTATTTTTATTATATCTAACAATTTATCCCTGAGAATATATGCAATGAGTCTTTAAACTAAATTAAACAACTAATTAAACAATTAATTTACATAAAAGCCATAAGCTACATCTATGCACTAAAATGAAAAAAGGGCTTGTGTAATAGCATAGAAAAAGTTGTGTATGTTTCACTTTTCCAAGGGTCCACAAAGTATTTGCATTCAATATTGATCTAATTTGGCACCTAAAATGAATGGGAATCACTTATTTTTATAGTAAAGCTGGGATGTCAAGCAGTAACCTCAGATACAAATTAGATCCTACAGTTGCAGATGATGGAAAAATGGAGATAAGTGGGTAATAGATTATCACTTCCTGCCGAAGATTATTTCACCTCCTCCAGCATTTCCTGCTAAAATATCTTTCTCACTTATACACTTAATTTGACTACTCACTATATGAAAAATCAATGCAAATTGCACTTTTTCTGGCTATACCTCTATTTATGATCTGTCAGAATATTATTCCAGATTGAGATGACTGTTGCACTCACTCGGCTGATGACGTTTGGTGCATATTGGTCTACAGATCCTGGACTAACAGGAAGTCTAACAAGGAGACAGGTAAGGAGAACTGACAGCGGAAGGAGATGGAAGAAGGGATAGGAAATGTGTGTGGGAAAAAATAAGTTATCTAGAAGAATTAGAACAAATATGGAAGGAGCCTAAAACAGGTTAAAACAGAGATAGTTAGACTTTCAACATACATAACACCACTGTCACTTATCCAAACCAAACATCCACCTAGTATTACCTGGAATCCTAATAAATAAACGTATAAGATTAACTGGTTAAATATGATTGAGTATCTTGCAGTAGCCATTTGATGGGTTGCTATTAAGGAATGCAACATGTTTATTCTCTTTTGTCTGATGGCAAAAGTGCAAGACCCTTTCATGAAAAAGGTCCTCATGCTCAACAGTGTATGCACTGGTGTTGTGACTGTTGTGACTGACCCGCCCCCATCTCTGGTTCTGGATGCAGATGGTCATTGAACATGACTGAAAATCAAACAGCTCCACTTCCATTCCTTTTTGCCTTTCCTCTTGCTCTGCTTGATGGGAAACCTGACTGGAATTGTTGCTGGAACTAATCAATTTGTCAACAGTCTCCCTTTGACATACCAGTTTTTCCTTAAATGGAGTCAGCTTGTTGTTAAGAAAAATTACAGGTCAGCAACGGAGCCCTTAAAGCAAGAGGCTTTTGCTGCTAGCCCCAAACTATCCCTTTCTGAGCTGCTTCTGAATGCTGGGCTGAAAAAAGCAGCAAAGCAGCAAAAGGCTCCATGTATGAACTGCAAATACCAACCTGATACAGATCCATGAGAAACATTAATAATCTTAATCAGAATTCATAAACAGACTTCTGCAGGTTTTCACAATACATTCAACTGATATCAGTAAAGATACAAAATACAGCAGGAGAAACACAGAAGATTGTAAAGATCTGCTGAATCCATTACAATGTTGAGATAGCTTAAACAGGCATTTAATTTCATCTTGATACCCCTTCCTCTCTTGAAAATATATTCTTGATTTTCAGCTTTTTAAATAAGAGCTGTAACAAAACACTTCTGACACTTCAATTTATAGATGAAGTAAACCATAATGCACAAAATATTTTAATGTATTGTAAAATTGCTAATTTATCTCCATTTGCTAACAACAAAAACATTTAAAATGATAGACTACCATGTAACATTATTAGGTCAAAAAGCATAATTTCCTAGATTTCATTTTATATGCAGTTTTAAAATCTGTCATGCCTTAATTATCAGTGACCTATCCAACAGACCAAAGAATTATGTGACTGAGGTGGGCATGGCAAGCTGCACATCTGTGCATATATATATCATTACAAGTCTTTTGATCACTACAATGAACAGTGCAAGGAGATTTATTTACTTTTATTTAAAATCAGTCTGTCTCAAGTTTGACTGGTGAACCTGAAATTAAAGACAAGTGTATGGTTCATTTACATTTCAATCCAAAGCAGGGGCAGGATGGCGGGACTAAATAATCTTTCAGAAAAGATAATATTAATAGTGACAATGCATAGAAATTAGATAAATATGGAAGACAGCTTAAAAAAACAAATGTACAGAATATGGCTAAACCCCACAAACATGTTGACCCTTCTAACAAATCCAGCTGTCAAATGTCAGTCTTTTAACACAACTGTCCTGGTTTCAGC
>VZTL01046289.1:26110-90276 GCA_013400535.1 Scopus umbretta | reverse complement strand
AATTTTAAAAAATCCCTATTCCCCCAGCAAACCTGAGCTGATCCACTAGAAAATACAAGTATAATTTCCAACCCGAGCATCTTTTCCTTCTAGAAAGCCAAGTTCTTTCTTCTGTGGGAATATCCTGCCTGAATCTCCCTGCAGCCAGCTGAAAATGATCAGCAGTGGCAATTGTTCCAGTCTCTGTATTTACCTCCTCTGTCTGTCCTTATCTTGCCTGCTGCAGATTTACCCTTTCCTGACTTCTCAAAGCAGCATACCTGACATTTGCTTAGCCTTTCAGAAGAGAGGTGGACATGCCATCCAAATTTTGTTTGACCAGAACAAAATCTTGAAGTAATTAATGTAAAGTAGAGTAAAGGATACCTGACTGAAGAAAAGGTATATTCCATTCACGCCAGTTATCCTCATCATAGTTCACCAGTTTGCAGTGATAGCCTTTAATGAGCTTTGTCACTGATAGCATTACTTTCTAATCTTAATTCTTTCAGTATTATTAGCTTTAAAAGTCACTTGCATGAAGATAAGTTAATTTATACTAAAATTGAAAAGTAATGCTTAGATGCAGCAGTATCTACAAAATAAAACAGCAGTACAAACATTCACTTGAATAAAACCCACTAATTCACTTGTTATTCACAACCCCTGAAAATTTGTTTCCTAAAACATTTTTTTAAAATAAATCACAGTGATACATATGGAATAAGTAAAAAAAAAAAAAAACAAAAAGAAAAAAAAAGGAAAGTCTTTAATCACTTAAGCATTCTGTAGTTTTCTGTCAACTTCAAAGTTTGTATGAACTCTGTTTGCTTTCTCTAGCATGTTGAATATTTTTCCTTGCCTAGTCACTGTGCTTCTTGGGTCAAGGACCCCCATGGGGAAAAAAACCCACCTTTTTTCTCCAAGAACCTCATGACAGAAATAGTTCTAATAGGGAGACTTGACTAGAGACATAAATGAGATCATGAAGAAAGTAGCTACAGGAGCCACTAAGGCAGGATATTTAAAGCAGATATTTCTTTTTGGCTGATAGTTGGATATTTTTATTAAATGAGAAATTTCATCACTCTGAACAATAGGTATTTCTCTGGAGTATACCTGATGAACTTGAGAGATATGCTACCCTTATTAACAGCAGTACCTTAGTAGTAAAGGCTATATCCAAGAAAGTCATGTAGACTTGTCTACTGATCCCACAGTAAGTAACTTTAGACCTCTGAAGTGAAAATCTGAACAGAGAAAGAAACCTCCACAGTAGGATCCACATGTCTATATTTGAGCATCTACCATCATTTCAGACATCCTTACGCTTGTGGGGCATCCATACACAGTTAGCAAATATAATAAGTATCTTGGATAGCACAGGTAATAGCGTTATTTTAGGTGCCTTAAGGTAGTCCACAAGTCCACCTATATTTATACTCCGCATTTTCCTTCTCCCCCACCTCCTTGTTCAGTACACAGAGTGAATTAGAGATCTAAGAATAAGATCCAAAACCACACGAACTGCATAGAAAGATATTAAGTAATACCCCAAGAAGAAAAATGAGTACAGGGCAGAACAGAAACATCACAAGTAGTTAAATCAGCCTTTAGCTTCTACATTTGCATATTAATAAGCTGCAGTATAACACCTTTGCCTGGAATTTACCTGGTTGCCAGGCTCACAGAGTAGGTGCTTATGTTCCTGTAGGGTGTCCTGGCTGTAAGTCAAGGAGAGATGCATGATGTCCTCCACCACCCTGCAAAGTAGTTGCAGCCTCATAGCTGCAGGACTCATCCTTTCACCTAAAAGATCAGCTATGCACACATAGCTCCAGCTGTCCTGTGGGACCAGCTCTAACCTGTTATGCACTCAGGGGCTGCCTCCCACATACAGCCCCCTATGACCCTGCAGCCTGGCTGGACATCCCAAATCAATGCTTGGTCAAAACCACAGCCTGGGAATTTTCACATTAAACATGAGGGGTTTGGAGAGTTCAGGCACATCCAGGGTTACATGGGGCCACTGCTGAGGAGATGGCTGTGAAAATGTCTGAGTAAATTAACAAATGAAATGCTTCCATCCAGAAAAATCTTCTTGGAAACTTCTCTGCTGCAAGAAAAGTGAAGACTTGTAAAGAAAGTATACAAAACAGTCCTCCTCCTCCCCACAAAAATAAAACAGAAAAAGAGAGATGCAGTAACAACACAGGTAATGCTGACATATGCAGAAACCTAGCTGGGCTGGCTGGCACAATTTCTCACTGGCACAGCTGGAAGCACAGGTGCTGTGGATGGTGAGAGGAAAGGGGGAGAAGGGAATGGGCTGAGCAGCCAGGTGGTTCCTTTTCTAGCACATCATCCGGAGTTCATGCACTCCAGCAGAAAACACTAACCGGAAAGGGCTGTCTTCAGCTCCTTGTTCCATCACAGTAAATACACTCCTAACTCACAGATGTGCACTTAATTCATGACATTGGCGAAGATTTCACTGGCTACATCAGACAAGCCCTGCTGGTTCCAGCCACCACTGCACAAGCACAGCACCCTGCTAGGTGCTGTGTTACGGCATCTAGAGAGAGATTGTAAATTCTGCCTAAAAGAATCACTGTCAATCTTTTGCTGAAAGTTATGTTTAATAACTTGCAGAGAAAAGCAGATTTGGGTTTTGGAAGAATTTTCCTAAGAAAATGTCTTGAGGCTTTTTGCTTATTAATATTCTATACTGAAAGAGAAACAAGTATTAACAAGTAAGTGGGCTAAAGGGGAGACGGGCATCTTTGCTGCTTGTACATCTTGATCAACAACCCATTTTATCCTTTACCTACCAGTGAGAGCTACAGGGTCAATTCCCTTCTGCTTTACACTGGCAGAATCCTGTGACCTCAGGGATATAAAACTGAAACAAAACCAGTAGGAGTTAAGGCCTTAGTCAGGATTGGGGAAATATTCTGCACTCTGTCCATATGGGGTTTTTTGCTATTATATATTCTTACAGCCTCTGGTCAGAAAAATTGCATTGCTTCCTTACATATACATATGGGTAGTGCAAGGCTGACAATAAGGAATAGGATTTTCAAGTCTGTCCAGTTCAGCTACATCATTTGTCATCACCAATGCTTGTTAGCTGTGGGAGGGAGCAGAGCTGGGACAGAGCCAAGCACTTCTGAGATTTCCATCTGCCCAGGTGAAAGTGGGGGCATGGTGGTAAGATTAGATGGGACAATTCACCCCTCTGTTAGGAAATAAAGGATTTCAGTCTCCAGGAATGTCAGATAGAATGTCTACCAAATTTTGCTCTTATAGACAATAAAGAGAAGGAAAGAAAAGCTCCTTTAAAACTTTGCAGCTGTATGTGGGATACTGCTAGATGCAAGGGAACTGCCAGCTTTCTTAGTGTACAAGTATGTAATTAAAAGCCCTTTAAAACCATCACTTATGTAAAAAAATAAAAACAAAACCCCACAACACACAAAGTAACAAAAAACAAAACCCCAACTATGGAAATAGAATTAGTTATTATTCTTTATTGTACTCTATAATTATGGGTAATGATTTGTTTTTCATATTTATGAGATTAAAATACTGCATCAAGCTGTTCAGATTTTCTTTTATCTTTCTCAGGTCATGGAATATATGAGTCGATCACAATCTTCGCACAAAATCTACAGGAAATATTGGAAATTATTTCTTTTCATTAATTTCTTGTCATAATTAAATACAAAGTGCAGCTCTAAAATAATTTGGACAAGAAAATTACCAGTAATTAAATCTGTACTGTTAGTTTCCCCCCCTCCTCCTTTTTTTTTTTTTTTTTTGGGAAACCTGTTTTTTAACATCTGAAAACTTCAGCAATCTCTGTCTGCTCATCAGTCCATTTTCTTCTTCTGAACCTTTGGACCTTTTGGCTAACTTGAAGCAAATCTGACAGAGTAGCAGAAATCTTAATTACATTCCTGAAAGTTTTATACAAATTGATGGCTGTCTGGATGGAGAAGAGAGCCAAATTAGTTCTTCCTGGGAGGAAAATGGCTGCAGTGTGGAACTTAGCCCTCATCTGTTGTGCCTGACCTGCCAACACCCACCCAGCAGTTTATCTACTCAGCGACTTGGCAGCATATGCATCTCTCAACTCAGGCCCCCGTACCTACAGCTTCTTGCTCACCGGGTGGTCAGGGGATGCGAGAGTGAACCAAGAGAGTGCGGGGCCATAAGAAGCCTGCAAGGAGCCCCGCTCTGGTGGGCAGGAGCACAGGGGATAGTATACAAAAGCACAGAAAAGTTGGCATTTTCAGTTTTTCTCCTCATAAACTAAACTTCGTTGTTTGGGGGGATTTTCTCCCTCTGCTGTAAAAAGAAATTTCTGTCCTATCTGAGGGCTCTTATTCCTCCGTAAATCAACAGTTCAGGTTTAGCCCACCATGGAGCTGGCGTACATCTTTGCCATTCAGTGGCAGTTCAGCACAGTGGGAGAAGGAAAATGAAGTGCTTGCTTTTGTGCATTGCCTATGTTGCTTACACCTACCCTACCATCAGCAGCAGCCAAAAGTGTTCAAAGCCATAGCGGTGTGGGAACCGCATATGATTTCAGTGGAGAGCACCCAACAACAGTAGTTAGAGGTCATTTCTCTGATTGCCTAAACAGACTATGGGTGCTCAAGCATGCTTTACAACCAGAAAGCTCTTCTTTCAAACAGGGAAGGAGATCTGGGGAATATCATGTGCCAGAGTTGCCTTGGTTGCACTTGTACTACAAGTAAACAGAAATTTGTCCCTAGGGACATCAAGCTGGTAATTTTCAGTACACTTTAGCTCAAAATAAATCTTTTTGGGATGTAACTCAGCTAGAAAATGAAAACAAATGCACTTTGATTCAAAGCTGAACAGCCTCTTCAGTCAGCTACATCACAGCTTTTCCTTCTCTCTGGCCACAGAACAAACCAGAAACTCCGTAAAGATTATTTCTTTTTCCTGGAGGGAAGAAGTCTAGGATTAAGTAATAATCAATAACAGACAGTAAATAAACCAATCTCTTAATGGATTGCAAAGGGACTTCAGAGGTCTTTGCATTGCACAGCAGCCACTTCCAAAAGAACAGGCAATCATCTTTAAAGAGCGGAGATAAAGTGTCTGTGCCAAAGAAAGGTCACACTCAGCATCAAGAGTACATGCCAAACCTCAGAAATCCTAAAAGGGTCTGAGGTAGTTGGATGGATCATTCTTTCTGTAACTGGACAAGGCACCCCGAAGCATATTTCTGAAGCTGACACTCTGCTGTACAAAAACCATTGCAATTCCTAATGTCAGACATATAGAAAGTAAAAGCCCTCAAAAATAATACAAAGATCAATATGCAACAGCTTAACCTTTTTAAGAAGATCCTAGAGGAATCAGAAATAAACTTCCTAAATGTAAAATGCAGTCTGAGGTAGTGTTGATGATTTGACGCAATGCAGACTTGTCTGCATCTGCAGAATAGCCACAGTTGCTGTTGCAGAAACCAAGGATTAGTGACCAATTGCATCAAAAGCTGACTAATCACAAATATCTAATATTCTTTTTCAGTTGTACCCCAGTCAGATCCAATCACGTGATTTGCTACCCCTTACATAATCTTTTTACATTTTTGCTCCCTGCCAAGTTCTCCATTACCACCCTCAACTCTCCCTAATAAACAGCCAACCCCTCTTTACTCTTTCCCATGGGCCCAGTTTTATTGATTTCACACTCTTACTTGATATTTGTGATGTGGTAGTGTTATAGTAATTTAAATCTTGGTCAGCAGTTCTGTTAAGCTACTACCCCCTCTTTTGTTATACATATAATGTCTCTCTCTGTTGTTGCTTCTCACGTAGTTGCCTTGTCAGTGTAGTCACACGTCATGGGTGGCCTTTTGTCAACATAACAACTGCTATGCCTTAATTCTTCATCTGTAATATGGGTGTAATCATGGCTTCTTTTCTAATGTCATTTTTCTGCTTTGTCCATTTAGACAAATGGACAGTGGACATCCTTTGCTCTGTTCAAAGCACCTGATTTCAGATGAAAGCATTCAAATACTGATGTAAAATTAGGCAAGCAGACAAGTAACAGCACAACCATACATCCTCTCAAAACAGCGTGCTTACCCTTCCTCTACCTACCAAGACAGAGCTGGAACATAATACTCCTGTTGTGCCCCAAAGTGAAATAGAGCATAAAACCTCAAGATTATTACACCTTTCAGTGGTGCTCTTCCTTTACTTGATCCATCATTGTCTTCTGAAAAAAGTCCCTAGTTCTCACATTTCCAGGCTATTTGGGAAAAATAAACTGTGAAGAAGATAGATGAACTCCACAGGGTATGAAAAGTGTATTCCTATCCTCCAGATGCTTATAACAGCTCTGGTGTTGTGGTAACAGGGAAAACAGTCATGGGACTCCTATGGAAGCCTATGTTCAGATGGCAACATTCAACAACTGCTGTCCACCTATGCCAACATACCTAACTTAATCATACCTTCCAGTTTCTTAGAAATAAAAAAGAAATGCATACAAGAAGAGAAGCATCAGTAGATCACCATCTCTGATTCTGGACTGTACAGTTGAAAGAATTTCCAATAGTTTTGATGTCAGTAAGCTATAAAGATATTTTGCTCTTTGGTTTTGGCTAAGTTTCATTTTCTCCTTGCTGTAGTCTAACTGGAGCAAACAACTGTTTTTCTTGAGTAGAGTAGGTACTTACCAATGAAAACTCAACCTATCTCATGCCCTAAAAAGTCTACTATTCAAGCCTGGAGTTTTTATTCTGACAAACCTACTACAGATATGAAAAATGGGAAATAAGAGTTGGGAACTGCTTTCCTATTATATCTTGTTGAGTTGCATTGATTCGTTGCTCAAAAGCACAATCTATTTAAGAAACAAAACCAAAAGAGTGCAAATGAAAGAATCTGAGGAGAAACAAGAGAAGCTTAAAATTCACAGTCTACACATTCTGTATACTTTGGGTTCAAATGTTAAAAGAAATAAAAAAACACTTCTGGCTACAATTGAACTGTGCTCTGAATTAAAAGTTGGCAAAACCTTTGGACTTGATAAACTGTGTAACGTTGTCATGAATATTTAGAAGTACTACCACTTTTCATGGGGAAAGGAAGTCTACATGATACCATGCTCTTCAGCTTTCAAGGTGTTAAACTGAAAAAATCATTTATTATAAAACTATTCATTGACCTTAGAATAAAGCGGAAATCTCTATCTCAGGTACTTGATTTTTGCTGATGTTCTGCTCTGTTACATGGCTGAGAAGGTAGCAGGTGGTTGTAAAAGATTCAGACAAGTATCTAGCTAGGGAGAGAGTAAATACAGCTGGGTGATTTTATCTACTATGCAGCTTCCAATATGGAGAAATGCACTGAAGTGGTCAAAAGAAGGAGCTGGAAGATTGGAATAAGAGCAGGCATGGTGTGGAATAGGCTCCATCTCAAAGTGACCTGGTGATGTGTTAAAATTCTTCACATTATTCTGACTCCATTTATTTTCTAGATTAAGCAGTAGGACAGTCCTTTTTTGACAATACTGGTGCCCTAAGGCTTTGGTCCTACACACTGTTCAACAGAGCCTTAACACCAGTACGGGTTCTCTGACTTTTCATACAGACACCAAACTTTCTCACAGCAACTTACAGCTTTAGGACTTAATTTAAAATGTGAGAAGCATATGGGAGGCTAAAAGTCGACAACTGTAGTCTGATGTAGCAAAGTATTTTACTACATACATTACTATATAACATATTAGCTCGAAACCAAAAGCATTTTATTTCTTTCAGTGTGAATATTAAATCTCAGAAGGTTAAATCAGGCACGTTACGAGTGATGAAATATTGCCATTAAAAGCTAACTGATAGGTCTGATAGGGAAGTTGGGCCCTGACTGACTGACAAGCACTAGAGTGTCAGGGCATGTTAAACTGGCAAAACAGAAAGCACAGCTGATGGATATATTAGGAAATGAAAGCAAATCTCGATTGTGAAGAGAAGTGCTTGCTCCTAAAAGGCAAAGACTGCAGGGGTATTGCAGTTTAAAAAGTAGGCAAGAAAGCCAGTATTAATTAAGGTCTGTTGGATAGGCATCAGGAATATGATGAGAGAGGTCAAGAGGCCATGGACAACTATACCAAGCTAGCAGAGAGAAGACAGAGAAAGAGCTGTGAATCTAATCTTCTGCACCAGGGAGGGAGACTTTGTAAGGAAAAAATGGGTATGACCTCAGGTAACTGGAATGCTCCCCGGAGCTGCCATTCCCCTGGTGACTCATTTACATTTATTTGTTTTACTGGTACTCCTCTTCTAGCCTTCCTGTTGATTTCTATCATGCTGTTCTCATTTGTGCTTTGCTGATTTGAAACACTTGTGTGTTCTGGGAGGATAAGAGGTGCTGGTGAGATCCTCTGCTGCAGAGAAAGAAGAAATGTACATGATAATGACTGCTCACTTATGGTGACCTAAAGCTTTACAGTCAGAACAGCTTTGGACATGCTGGCATGTCTGCAGAAGGTGGGAAAAGCCTCTGCTATCAGAGGCATAGGACATGAACATTAAGAGAGACACCACCTAGAAGTCATATCCTTTGAGATGACTGAGGACCAGCTGTGAGAGCAAAGAATACGAGAAAAAAGGCTAAAGCTACAAAAGAAATCAACAGGAAGTAGCAGTCAGGCAAGCAATAAGCCCTGACAAATACAGGTATGAGAAATAAAGTCATACGGGACTGAGATAGACATCTGGTATATATCTCGGTGAGGTTTTCTGCAGACCAAACAGCACAGAGACATAAATAGCTCATTTGTGATCTAGTTTAACATATAAGAAGCATAATAACAACAAAATTTCCAGATGCCAACATCTTTATGTTTCTAGCATCTTAAAGCCATGTAACTCACCTGTTTTATATCTATGAGCAGCTTGTTTTGTAAGACTCTGTTACTTTTAAAATATAATAAACTGATTTTCATGTGGGCTAATTTTAAGATACAGTTTTTCCGAAAAGCAGTCAGTAGCATTTGGTATTTAGATGGCACAGGTTTTGCTCTCTGAATGTGAAGGAAATAGACAAGAGAATGAACAGTCAGATCACTGGGCCTTTGATTTACCTAAAGAGAAAGCAAATGTGCTCTGTGCAGTTCAAGCTGAAAATAAGAAATCTGCACATCATCTTATGCCATTTCCTTTCTGGAACTGAAGTTGGAACTGAACAGCAACTGGGTTGCTGGAACTGAACATTACATCAGATGGCTATTGTTAAAATAATAATATATAAAACGTATGAAAACGTGGTTTCCGCATCCTTTTTTCTTTTTTTTCCTTGAAAAAAGGAGTTCATAATTTTGGGGGCTTACTTTGCAGAGATTCAGGTGCAGAAACAACAGTAACCATATATGCCAGGGAGAGTGGTGACACCTCTGAACATAAGGCCCTTACTCTGAGTGTGCAAAGGGACAGACCCAGTTCATTGAAGTAACACTGTGCCTATATTCCAAACCCTGTAGAATAAGCTCCATAAAAAGTAGGTATGATCTATTTTCATTCATAGTACTTAATAAAAAACCCCAAACACAACAGCTGCAAAAGAACCCCAGAAATAATGAAGAAAACAACGTGAAGATCCAAAAGCGTGAAGCACACTGGATTGCTCTAGGAGTGAACAAGCTTCTTCCTGAGTGAAGTTCTCCCTTCCCATCTCCCCCAAAATGGGATTCCCTGTGGAACTGGCAGATGTCCAGATTTTGTCAGCTGTCAGGCTTAGTATCTTCAAGGGTACTGCTGTACAAGATGTTTGCTGTTGAAACGAAAAACTGTTTAACTTGGTGACATAAGCCTTAAGTTAAAAAAAGACGCTCTGGAGGACTCTAAACAGCCAATGGAACATGCCTGTACTGCAAGAGAAGAATCTTCTCCAAGTAGTATCAGTGTTTGGTCTAAGCAATGAAGTGTGTCAAATACTGACATTTTGGAAGAGCTGAGGCTGAAGAACTGTATAGAGACATAGACCACCAGCCTATCTGGTAGAGCCATGTCGGATAGGGATTGACTTCTCTGAAGTACATTCTGCTTTCTCCTTACTTATGGGAGTTACCAAATAAATATGTATCTTTTAATTGGACTAATTATTTTGGCATGCATGAAATCTCTGTTGATATCATATTTCCAAGGTATGAAGAACAGGTGGAAGCATTTTCATACAAAATAGAGTTCAGCAATCAGTATCTAGGCAGAGACTGGTTTGTTTAATTTAAATATTGACAGAGACACATGTTATTTGGTCTTCTATCCTATATGGAATTTTTCTTTTGTCAGGATTACAGAATTTGTTAATGAAATTAATTGCAGACACATTTGAACCATGTATATGTTCTTTTTTTTTTTCCTCTTTTTTTCTGAAAAAAGGTTTTCCAGGAAATGGGAAGCCTGAGCAGTGACAGGAGCAGCAAAGTGAAAAGCACCTCCTGATAAGCTATCCTTGATTTTAGGTTTTGCCTTCAGGTGTGACAGCTGGAAGAGTTTACTTACTTGAAATTGAATACAGACAGAAGATTGTCAGCACCTTCTAAAACAAGGAGGAGAAAAGTAAGAGATATTGAACTGACAAAATGAAAGTATGCATCTTTCTGAGTTTCTTTCAAAACTATCCTGTTTTGAACATATTTAAAGAGATCCTCACATAACTGATTTTGCCAGGCATGTAGTGTACCATAAAAAAAACCCAAACAAACCCCAAAACCAACAAAAAACCCCCAACAACAACAACCAAAACCAAACCTGAGTAGTGCAGGCATCTCTGGAAAGCCATATTTCTTGATAATGTTTACACCTGGTTCTCCACCTGCAAAAAGTCAGCTAAACCCATGTTTTTACCTACTTGCTTTTTCTCCTGCTTTGTTGCAAAGTGCAGTTCCCAGATATTTTTTTTATTTTTTTTTTTTTTTCCTTGAAAACAACAGTCACAGGAAGAAATAGAGTGATGCAGAGAAACTACATGGAAAGAAACCTTGTGGGGTGGGCAAGACGTGGCTCTTTTGCTGGTAGTTTTCACTCCAACCTGCATCCTCGTTTTCCTTCTAGAAAGACAGAGCCATTTACATTTTTTTCAGCAAGCCATCTATTCAATGGTTTTAGCCCTCCTTCCTGTTGGCAAATGATCCATGGACTCCTTTTGATTTTCATTAATTTGGTGGTTATTCAAATGTACTGAATGAATGGTTTATGCAAATGTGACTGTTGCTTTAAGTGTTTGCTCATTATTCATGCTGTGTGATTGATTGTCTAAGTCACAGGGTATTGTTTCTGCTCCAGGAGTGGAGAAGCCCTACAACCAAAAGGAGCTTTCAAGACAGCCAAACACCATCAGGGCTACTCTTCACACAAACATCAGTTATTACCACTGTCTAAAACATTTCCTTCTTGTGCAAAAGAAAAAGTGATATAAATAAAGCAAAGCCTTCTGATATAGAAAGCAAGGGGAAAAGGATAATTAAATGAATCTGCTGGTTTTCCCCTACACAAATTTTCATTATTATGCAGCAGTCACCCAGGAACAATCTTTGAAATTACTGGAATAATAATTTGCAAATACATAAAAATAATTTTTCATGCAGGACATCTTCAAAGGAAATGTCTTTGAGGCTTGGTCAAAGATTTTGCTGAGCTGATAAGTTAAGCAGCCTCAAACTCATGTTCTTTCAGAGACGATTTCCATCATAAACAACTTGATAATATCACCTATTTTTATGTTCACAAATCATCTATTAATAGGCTGCAAATCACTTGAATATATTTGTTCACCAGGTATCAACAGCTAGTCACTGACAAAGGCATGCACTGAAACCAGAAGCTCTTGAGAAAGAGTGGCCAAAGCAGCCAAGTATAGCTTTTGTAAAGAAGTCCATTGCTTAAACTCAAGGTCACATATATGTGATCTGAATGGTGAATGGAAAGTACTTCAGCCTGTTCTTCCTCAGTCTTCCCTCTTGTTAACTCTTACGAAGTAGCTACACTTGTGTACATTTTAGTGAAAAAGCAAAGCATCTAGTATGTGTCTTGCCCACTTTATCATGCAGGTTGCTAGAAACTGGAAGAAGGGATTATTCTATACATTAGTATGTATGGAGACAGAATCCTGGGTCAAATAAACACTTTGCATGACCCCTAAAGCCATTCTTTTTGTTCAGTCTATATTTCTCTATGCAAGGATTGTTTAGGGTACTTCCTTTCACTGAAAATGTCCACTCACCTCTATGTATACTGTGTTGTTTTCTTTAAATATTACATGATTTATTATTTTCCTTTTTTTACAGGGCCTTTACATTATACCATAGCCAGCATGAGAACACATGGGAACAGACTCAAACCAACACAGCTCCCAGAAATATGGCATTTCCCAATTCTCTACCACTTAGCTTTTTTTTTTTTTTTTTCCTTCTCTAAATAAAGCTTTTCTAGCAAGTGCTAATATATGCTCTTATAGCCGAATGTATTCAAGGTCTTTTTAAAGTCATGTGGATACTGCACTTCAACAGGAGATTTGTCCTTCCTATTACCTCTATTCTGCCCCACTTTTGAGCTCTTCTTGCCCTTTTATCACATCCCTGAAGAGTCACTTTGTGGCACCCTTCTGCAGTCCCTCTCTGCATCAGCTGACCTTTACTAATTTATCTTGAAGCTGCCTCTGCCCTCTGTTCTTTCTCCCTGCTTCAAAATCCGTGTTCTGCCCTGCTGTCTTTATAGCAAAATGTATTGATTCCTATAGAAAATCCATGTTGTTACTTCCTTCCTCTGACCTCTGTTAACTGATGAGGTTTGAAGGGACGGGAACTTTGTACACCTGGAAAGCACCTGCAGCACTGGAGAGATTCTCAACAAACAAAACAATAAAAACGAGAGACCCAAGTAGTGTTTGGAGAAAACATTCCAGTTTATGTGAGCCAGCACTGCACTGAGAACAGCTATTGCACTCCTCCCCTAAAAGAAAATCATTATCCTTACATGTGAAATGTGTTTCCTCTTGTACACTGAATAACTTTGGCCTTTAATCTTTTATCTAGCTAGATTGCAAAATGTTATGTCTGCAGCATCAGAGTTCTTTACTTCACCTAATGACTGAACTTTCCGATCCCAGACATTTAATCTCTGTATGTAAGCATATCAAACTGGCTTGGAAAATGGGAATTGCAAATCACATTCTCCAGAATAGAAGCCAAAGTCTCCCATTATATAAGTGACGTGATTCTTTGTTTTATCTGAAAGGACAGATAAAAAGCAACATCTAAATATCAAACATCAATGAATATGGCCCCGTAATTTCCCAAAGGAAAATTAGTGCACATTAATTCTTCACACATTTATCCAAAAAAGGTCAGATCATTATCTGGTATCTCCCAACACAACTCACTTGAACAGATTAAGGTCATGCTGATTTACACCAGCTAAGAATTGTGTCCCTGTGTTTACTAACGTTGCTGTGGTATTATTCTTCTGTCTGTTGACTTTTTCATTAGTTAACTAATACGCGATTTATTTTGATGAATAGTACAACTGCCTTCAATTTGCTCTTGTAATTAAGGTACATGATCAACCACTTGTTATTCAAAAGCATGATGAACTGTTAAGGTCTGTTTAAGAAAAAAAACCCACTTTGCTTGTACAGCAGCATGTGGAGGCATTTAAAAAGCTGCAGAAATTTAGAGAAAACAATTCTGAAGTCCATATAAACTAAATACTTTGCACAGGTTTATTATAGAGCTCTTTTCCATTTCCCAACAAGAACAGTGACTCTATAATAGAAGTAAAAGCATAAAAGCACTAAAGTTTAGGTAGCCATGAAGTACACATTGGCTGCACAAATATTCCCAACATTAATTAAAATGCACTGCAGACCTGACAGGAAAATATATCAATCCTATCCTAAGGCAGGTAGAGAGAGAGGAACACTGAATTAAGTTAAATTAATGGTTTCTTTATTTTACTGGTATATTGCATTTAAATATTCCCACTGAATCCCAACCAGTACAAATAACTGAAATCATCACACATCGGTGGCAGGCTGGTGTTGTGGCTCTCTACCTAGGTCTGAAGCAGGAGAGATTACCTCATGAGGGAGCCTGTTCTAAGTAAACTGCAGGTAGATACGATATTCTCAGAAGACTCACCTATGCACCTGAAATTGTCTGCGCTTAACTTCAGAAATATCCCAACTTCATCTGTCACTGCCCTAAGATGTTCTTGAGAAGATGAAAACTACGGCGTCCTTGTGTTACAGTAGCAGGAAGAGAATGGCCTTCAAACGTCTGTGATAAATATGCTTGGATACAAGATAACCAAAGATAAACTAGGGCTTACCTTGCCCAAATATTTATGGGAAAGAGTAAACTGGTTAAAAGGCCAAGTAAATAACAGGAGAAAATGACTGTTTACATTTTTATCTTGTGAACTAAAGCATAAAAGAATTCAACAACTTGCTTGGAGACATACAGGAAGTGATTCTTGAACTGATGCTGCTTGCAACCGGACCAGTGTTTTATCCAGAGTTCAGTCATGACTTTAGCGTCAAGCTCAGCCCTTCTTTTCTCATTCTTTTACTAGAAAGAGTTGAAGGAAGCTGTTGGAAAACTGGTAATAAACATTCATAGAGACTCCGTTTCAAAATGACCAAGTAATGCATAACAGTGATCTTCATTGTACTGCCATGATTTGCTAGAATTCTATGGAAAGTTAATGATTTAACAAGTGTTCTTCATTTGGAAAGGAATAAACAGAAAAAAATTCTTTCATGGAGCAAAAGATGGGAACAATTTGCAGCTTCCAAAACACGAGCTTCTGGCCAACAGAGAAGTACATACCAGGCACATGTACAAAAGGGTTCTAGGACAATTATTTTTAGTAGAGGTGCTTACGTGAGCAACAGAAGCCACAAGAAAGCACAAACTAGAATTAAAGTGAAAGTAATGGGCTGTAAAAGAAATGTAGCTTTGAAGAACAGTCTAGAAAGAGTACCACCTGGGCAGAATTATCTCTAAAAGATGTTGGCAAAGAAATATGTTCTGTTCCATTCTTCGTATGTTTAGGAAAATGGGATTTTCTGCATTTTTTTAAATAAAGATTTTTATATCTTTTGTCCACCACCAACCAGCAGAACCCCAAATGTGACTTTTCTAAAAGGGGATAACAGTTCTTGTTTACCAGATAAGCATGGTTAATTTGTCTCAATTAACTGTTTAAAAAATAAATACTATAAGGGTTTTCATGTGATTTTATATACCAAAAGTAAAGTCTACAGTTCTGTTAATAATTTGGGCCTAAATTTTAAACAGCAGAAGACTAAAGTTCAAATCTTAGACACATATTAAAATTTGTAAATAAACTGAGTGATCTAAGAATAAGCAATTTCAAATCAATAAATAGAAGTGCTGAGTCACCTGTTGTAAGTCAAGATACCTTCAAAAGTTTAAAACTGAGCTCCAACTTTAAAAATGTCACCAGTTTTTTCCTCAGGAAAGAACCTTTTTTTCTTAGTAGCTGCATATCTTTGCTAGACTCACCATTAGATTTGTGCCATAACTTTTTGGGGAAAAAAAAATCATTGTCCTGTGTCAAAAGGAAGTTCATACACCAGCCTGTTTCAAACAGGTATTCAGAGCAGCTGAAGAATGATACAGAAAATATAAATGTCTTGAAATATTCTCCAAACCTGATCTTGCATATCGGAGTTGTTATCCTAACATTGGCTTGAAAATTTTCTGCTAAATACATTGATCTCAGCCTTCAGAGAATCTTTCCAGCTTATTTTGAGGGTTCAATGAGTCTAGGTAAGGCCTGGATTACTTAAAGTACACCTTTGAAGCAATACAAATCATCTCAAAGTGAAAACCAATACTGATTTTGGATTTCATTCACATTATAGAGTTTATTAAAGAAAGGCCAAACTAAGACTATAAACATTGACTCATTAGTAGAGCAGCACTCTATGTGAATTCTCTCCGCCAAAACAAAACACTAGGTTCTGGCACCAGTCACAGTATATCTGTTTTTTGCTTCAGATGCAAACAACATCTCACAAGCCTATTTCCAAAATCTCATTAAGTCAGTTCTGAACCATCAAGATTTACCTATAGTTTGTGACTCCTGAATATTCATACATTTTTGCTCTCCAAAGTATGGAACTGGTTGGTTTTTTTGTTGTTGTTTTTTTTTTTTTTTTCCCCTTGCTCACTTTGAAGATGTCAGCAAAACTCACATAATGCCCATGTGATAATGTTAAGGACATAATCTCTCTCCAAATTAATTTACATATCCATCCACTTCTTATTTTCCTCTTTTTCTTTTGCCATCAATCCATTGATATGCTTTCCCTCCTGTCTTTCATTCTTTCATCTTTTCCACTTTCAATCCTTTTCTTTTATTTTGTTCATTTCTATTTATTGCTGAATGTTTTACATTTTTTCTTTTTTTCCTCTATATTTTTGTTTGTTCAGTTTTCTCCCCAGTCTTTCAAAGTATTTCAGCCATCTTCCAAAACTGTCTTTTATCCTACTCCTATCTCCTTTTTTGACTCTGTTCCTTTCAACCCATTTTCTCCTGTTCTGTAAACCATTTGCTTTAGATTTCTTTTCAACAGCTCTGACTTCCTCAGAATATTTCCCTGGAAATATCTCAAACATCCTCACAATGTTTGAGCCAAGATGATGTCCTTTCCACAGCTGAAACAGTAACATGAAAAAAAGGACTGGAGATCAAAGTCCCCAAAAGATAGTGTCTCTGTTAAAAGCCCTTCTAAGTATCCAGAGGAATTCCTAATTGAAATAAGCACTGCTTTTGCATCTATAATGATGTAAAATTCCAGTGTTGATTAAATAGCTTTACATTGCACTAAACAGACTTAGTGCTATGCCCTAATAATATATGTTATGCTGTCTGTGAGCAAAGAAATGTAATGTTAGACAGCCACTTAAATACTCCAGGGAAAGACAATTTAAAGGACTATCTGGTCTGATGTTCTACACAGATTTACATGCAAAATGCTACATGAACATCAAATTATAATCCTACTGAAAGAAAGGAAATGGATAAAACCAGCACTAATAATGCCTAATCTTCAAATTCCTGCAGCGCATCCAGACACAGAGAGATCAGTTTTACTGTGACAACAATAGTATATATGTTTGGTCTGGCTCTTATGGAATACAGTATTTAATAGTCCAGGAAGCACAATGTACATGCTGTGCTAATTACACTTTGAAGACATCCTCTTTGGTTTCTGCCAGGAGCACAGAACACAGCTTTTGCATGTTGTTTCCTACCTGATTAGTTCCACACATGTGCTTTTAAAGCAGAAGGTCTCTAACTCAGCAGTGGTAATACTTACAGCTGCAAATCTGGGACTCAATATGGTCAATACTAGCTTAAAACCAATAGACTAATAATACAGAAACTGACTTGCCTTTTTGTGTGTTGCCTGAATTGGAGGCATTACAAGATAACTCTTCTCCTCACTAATCATTAACATGTATGAAAATGCTTCAGTCTGGCTTAACCTCATTTGAAAACATAATTTACAAACAAGAACATAATTCCAGCCTGGCTGGAAAATAATAGGAAAATTCATGTAGATGCCCTCCTAGACCCAGCCGCAGAGCTATAGCATGGCCATACATTGCCCAGGCATTTCCTTTCTTTTTTAACACATTCTTCACCAATTTTCTCCTTGACCCATTTCAGCAAAGCCTTTAAGCACTGACTTAAGTTTAGTTGCCTGAAGATCCCTCTAGAACTAGGCGTGAAAGCCTACCTCCAACATCCCCACCTGATATCTCACTTTGACTCCTCACTTTGTTTGCTGTTTGCCATTGTCTATCCTTTGCACAGTCACCTCTACTTCTCTTCAGATGTACAGAAAGTCCAAGAGGATGGCAATGCATGGCCAACACACATGTAAAGTGCAGGCTGATTGATTTCAGCTCCAGTTTGGGAGAGTGTTTCAGCACATGTTCAGCTTTGTCCTGGTACGGTGACTTTCCTAGACAAGAGAAAAATGTGACCTAACCCATTAGTCATTTCTACTGATTCTGATGGACTCATCATAAGGACCAGGTCCCTCTACAACAGGGTTGTCATATACTGGGATTTTCCCAGTAAAATATTTGACTTGTTTATTATTTCCTTGTTAGACTACTCATATTTTTTAAAGCTATGTCTCAAATGATTTGAGAAGAACACTAGTGGAAATGGGCTAAGGTATGTGTTAAGGATATCTAAGCTATTTGGTATTTCTCTGGGTATCCCTTTTAACTGTTAGTATGTACATGGTGACTACATCCTCATGAGGTAGATATAATAAGCTAAAGAAAAACAAGTTTTTCTTAGAGATGCTGAAAACCAGCACAGTCTTTGTGCAGCCAAAAGGAAAGAAAATACAACCTATTTGCTGGAAAACTTGAAGTAACCTCACATTAAACAAAAAGAGAAATAATCAATCCACGTTTACAGTTCCAGTGATGAGCAATTCTGTGCTAGCAAACAATGTTATTTTCACTCCTTTCTTCATGCTGCTTCTCCCTTAGGAAAAGCTAGCACTTATTGATTATTATTAGAGGGCATTAAAGGAACACATAGCTGAAACAGCAACAGTGGCAACAGGCAACACTTGCCTGTTATTTTTTTCTCAAAGACCCTGAAAACACGATATGAAGGGTCATTTGTGGAGTCTGTGGTTTTTCCTAGCCAGGACTACTTAGGAAGAGCAGTATGAGGATTGCAGACTTTGAGGCATGAAGCGAGCTGGCTTGCGTCAGTGAGACAGATCATGAAGGAGAAGTTTGTGCCCATGACTGAGGGATTCATGTGTTGGATGCACGTGCCGATACCACTGGCAGCCACTAAACACACATGCCACAAGGCAGGAACTGGCCCTGGCCCCAGGCACCGTATGGCTGGAGATGTTTCCAGCCTGCTGCCAAGCACCAGGGCAAAGCTACTGCACCACAGCATGCTGGTGGCATCAAAGCGGTGACAGAGCGGGTGGGCATTGCACAGCTAAGAAAAAACGAGACACCGTAGATCATCTCTGATCTTTCCATGGAGGAGAAAGACAAGCCTTGTGGGGCTCAGGCTGACAAAGAGGGCCTAGCACCAGCTGTGGCTTTTGGCCTAATAAGGCCCAACACAGAGCTTACTACTTCTTAAAGTACAACGTGCAATACAGAAGGGTCCTTAGATATTTTAAACACAGAGGCAAGGGGACTACAGGAGGTCAAGAGAGAGCAGCATTTGATTCACACTTCTGCTAGGTTAACTAAGGCAGCTCCCTTACTTATTTACTCATTTTAATAATATGTGCATTAGCGCACCTTTATTAACAATGGCAAGTATCTACATACGCTTTCCATTGCTGTTGTCTGTAGGTGCTTTAGAAGACAGAGGAAGACAGTAGAATTACTTATTTTAAAATCTCTGGTTCTGAGAGCTGGAGAGCTCACAATTTTCTGTCCTTTCATCCCCTTCTCTCCTCCTATCAATTCAGTGATAAATACCAGCCATGCACACTGCGATCCATCCTACAGCAGCAAGATGTGTCAGTTATTTATAGCAGATGTTATGTTAATGTGTTTAATTTACACACTGTGTCTCCACCAAGCGATGACAAAGTTCTTGGAAGAGACCAAGTGGCTTCAAAAAAATATAGGACTTGGGGCTGTTGGGGGCAGGTGGGCAAGGTGTCTAAAAAGCATTGAAACCTGAAACTTTTAAATCACTAATTCCAATGTAGATGGCAGCAGGAGAGAGCTGGAACATAATAAAATGTTGGGGGGTGGGGGATGTCTTTGTCTAGATCTGTAGCATCAGGAAAAAATATGTTCCTACATATCCCTGTTTCAGCACCTAGAACCCTGCTGTGGCTATGAACCATGCAAAAAAGAACAGTGGAAATGTTGCCATCCCCAAAAGGAGCCTAGCATTAAACCTCACAGTCTACAAGCAAATATCAAACAGATGGTGAAAGCACAAGGGAGCAATGAACACTGGAATAAGCAGTGACCAGAAGATACCAGTGACTACTATCAAAGTTTTTGTTCGCACCACAGCTGAGATGTTTTCAAAAGATGTATCTTTTTAAAAGATCTGCATAGAAGCCTTCTGAATTTGCCCTTCCCATGTGTCATGGAGAATGTGTGACACTGTTTATCCACAAATTTGTCAAATGGGCAATGTTATGGTACCATGAGTATGAGTTAGCCTTCTACATAAGCACAGAAGATGGCTGTCAGTTCCCAGACTGATGTGAAACACAACATTCAGGGTGTGGAAAGGCTCCTCACTGGGACTTGTTCATTGCTTCACCAGGCAGACAAGGCAGCTTTATCCCCCAGTAAGGTACCGCTTGCTAATAATTTAGCTAAGTGCACGCCATGAGTGCCCTTGCCTTGCCTTTAGAATTTCCAAACCAGGGAGGAAGGTTAACAATTGAGGAGAAGGTCAGAAATAAGTATGTGTCCCCAACTCAAACACCTCTTTCACAAATGCAGCAAAGGTGCTTAAGAACAGGATCCTTGACTGGGAGCTTGTAAACATCTAATGTTTTGTCATTTGAGTGTAGGATGAAATGTTACAGCCCTTCTTAAAAAAAAAAAAAAATTACCTGTTTGAGTCTTTTGTGCTTTTATAAACCTTAGTAACTTTAAAGCCTCTTTTACCCACTGAATAAATAAATAATACCATCTTTGCCTTAATGTGGTTTAAGGGTGGATTTAAGGGAGCTAGCTAACAGCATGGACTTCAGCTTCTACAGTAGGGTGGTCTATAAAACTAAAATGCTCAAACTTTTTCCTGGTGCTCTGCATTCAAATACCTTTCTCAGTTATAACCAGTGTACGTTAGAGCAAAAAAATGCACACACATAAGTGTGTCCCTCCATTAAGCTGCATGAGCTGGTAATGCGCAAGCTATATGCAAGTGTCTTCTGGTAATATTTGTTAGCGAGGTAAGATTCATGGCTTGGTTAGGTTAGGAAAAGCATGTGCTGAACCTGGAGGGTCAACGCTCAAGTTTGTGAGGGCAATGCAGTCTGCTTGATTTGTGCTGTTCATTGCCTCCTCACCAAACTCATATTCTATTTCTGAATTTACCCACAAAAGTACCTATGTTTTGGAAACATACTGGAATTTCTTGTGATTGTTTATTTCAGATAAAGAAATTAAGTTGCAGAAAATATGAACAATATTCTTTTACCTAAGCATGTGCCTTTTTAGAAGAAGTAAAACTGAACAATAAAGCTGTTTAGAAATGTAAATTGCTTGGTTTGTCCAAGTAGATTTGAATGTTTGCCCTGGAAAAGCAGCCATCATCAGTTTAGGATAGCATGGCACTGTCTACTGAGAAGTAATGACTGCAAAGTTTGCTAAATTAGATACGATGAACCAGCCTGAAGCTTTCAGTGTGTTCATTAAACCACACCATGCAAAACACTGCCTAACCAGAAGACCTGATGTGGCTGGAAACAAAAAGCTTAGCTAGTTCAGCTCAGCCAGAAAAAAAAAGCCTGTTGGGACAAACTCTGCTTTGGACACATCTGGCAACGTGAACCTTCCTGTACATGTCCTGTAGCTGCACAGCATGAGAAGCTGGAAGAAAAAACAGAGAATCAGGAGCTTGAGGCCACTTTAAAGTTAAGGAATCAGAGGCAGCTTGGTGTTGACAATGCCACTGAATCTGAACACAAGAGCCAACTGCAATTGTGGGGACAGGAAAAAAACAGCTGGAAAGGCCACAATGAAACGAGACAAAGCAAAAGGGAAGCCAAGCAAGGGCAAAAAACTGAGCTGCTGCACAGGCAGAGGTAGCACCCAACGTCCCACTTGCCAACTGTGTTGTCCACCTTTGAGAGCTATGTGCTCACCTTCTCTAAGAGGGCTCCTTTCTGGTGGAGTCTCTTATGCGTTATACACTAACAGAGGTAGCAGAAAAAACACTAGATACCTATTTTGCTTTTTAAGTACAAATGAGGAGGACAGAAGGGAAAGTGCTAGTTATTCTCAGGACTCCAAGCCCAGATGTTGTGCCAGATGTTTGAAGAATCATCGTTGTTAAAATTTCAACGGATTTATCTGATGATATGACCATTTATCTGAATATCTATGACCACCTTTGCAAAATATACTCTAAAAAGGGAGGGGATAAAGAAGGAAAGACACAACATGAAAACTATNGAATTAAGCTGAAACCAGGTCATATGATCAGAATGAATGACTAAATGGAAATGATTGGGAATTTTTCAAAGAAATGATTTCTTGGTGATTCACTATTTCACAGAAATGAAACCTTTCAAAGCATGAGTATGACTAAGCATTTCTCTGGTAGAGGCCCTCAGGTGCAGTGCAGACCTTTGGAGCAGGCAGGAAAGAAACCCATCCCACAGTACTGCGGACATAATAATTACCTAAATTCAGCCCATTTGCTCTGGACTTACATTTCTCATTGAGCACCCTCACCGGCAGGCTATGCAGCAAAAATTTTACCTTCTGTTCTTACAAGGACTGTGTATGTGTGCAAACACACATGCACACTTGAAAACACCAACAGATTATATAAACTTTTGTTCATGTAGCACAGGAACGTCCTTCTTAAATCTCAAAAACTTCAGAGGCTGAGGAAAACCATTTTTTACCCAGCTCTACTAATAAGTTAAATAAAACTAATAACCATATCTATTAAACGCTAAACACCTATTTAGCTCTTCCAGTTAACTGGTCTGGAACACATCTAAATTAAAGCAGGCTAGTGCAAATATATTAATTCAATAATGGTAACATGAACATCCTTGTAAATCAGAGCTGATCAGGTGCCATACAAGCTCACAGATATTTTATAGCTTTCACCTTTGCTTTGCTCAAGTTAGTGTGAAAAAAGAGAACTCATATATTCGACCTTATGAAGCATCCTTTATACATAAACTTGAAGATTTCTAAGTAGAGAGAATAATTTTCACTAAGATTAATTTGCTACTGATGGTGTCCAAATATTGTACATGTTGAACTACATGTATTTTAACACACCCCTCTCACACAAGCCCCCAAAATCTTTTAAATAGTAAAAGAATCATATTTTCATGACATTTTGTAAGTGTATATTCTGAGAGAAAACATCATCTTCCTGGTGTGGTTTTTTTGCTTATTTAGAACAAACACACAATATCTCTGAAATTCCAGAAGCATGAATAAGATCAAAATCTTAACAGAGAAAATCTAATTGTGTTTATAGAGAAATACTTTTTTTTTTTTTTTACCTTATATCTATTTTGTATCTTATATCTTCTTTGTATCTCAGAAAAGCTAATGGTTGTTTTTTCATCCCATTCAACAACAAAAGAAGGTAGCATTTAGTGATTTAAGACATTTAATCCAAGCTTAACAACTTCTCTCTTATTTGTAATATTGCTAATGAGCAACCTGTCAGGTAGTGGAAAAATATCTTCACAATTAGAGACTTGACTTCAACCTAATTTTCTTCTGCAGGATGTTGTAGATCTGCCCTGAAATCAATGGCATTACGATGTAATAATTTAAAAGTGGGGTAAGAGAAAGTTTGACTCAAAGGTAGCCAGATCTTTTGAAAAAAAGAAAATATAACTGTAGTAGAACAGTTGAGTTTTTAATAAGTCATTTTGATGCTCACTTGAAGAAAAATGAAAGTCCTGGAAGGCTGTAAGGTAACTGAAAGCGAAGCATGAGAAAATTCATGTAGCACTGAAAGAATCTGGAAAGGAAAGTTAATACTTTGTCTACGTTACAAATTCAACTACGTGGAGAGAAGCCTAGATGCAAACAGGTGCATGTCCTGGCACAACATCCATTTAGTCATCTTACTCTTGTTCAGAAAAGACTGAAGACACTTAGATAAATGTCCTCATGTCTCAGAGTTGAAAATAAACAAACCTTTAAATCCTTTAATTTTCTTAAATGTTCCATTTTTAGAGCTAGCTGAAAATTTCCAGATTAGGCCTCACAAAAGTTTGCTTACATCCTGAAATCATACTTTGTTCATTTCTCCTGTTTTTATTCATTCCTCATGAACATTCACACTTGCAATTTTTTGTTTGCACATATGTTTAGGGAACATCTGCTCAATCTGATTGAGATTATCTATGTGTCTATGCATGAAGGCGGCAACTGGTTATCTGCTACTGTCACTTATTTTTATCTAACTTTATAAGCTGAAGTCAGAGGGAGCAGGGACTGAATACAGCAGAAGCTGACTCTCTGCCTTGCATAGCTGGTGAAATGCCCATCTTTCACATAATGCATATCTTTAGCAAGTAGATATCAAGGCACTTCATTGAAGGAGGCCAGTATCATTATCACTGTCTTGGAAACAGAAAAAGAGAAAAAAGATCACCTGACTTGGTCAAGATCAGTCACCAGACCAGTGGGAGAGCTTAACATAAACACCAGTTCTCCTGCATCCTAGTTCATGTCTCTCTCCTTTGTGCTACACTATCTTCCTACAATAAAAGACTTTCAAATAATACTACTTTGAAACCAGTAAGAAAAGAAGAGGAGAATTACTCAGAAAGAATAGTGATCAATTATGTTGGATAATTTTGGGGCGACAAATAATTTCAACAGCACATCCTGTCTGAGTATACAATTTTATTTGAATGATGCTTGATGAAGGTACTTGGCTACCAGTCAGCATTCAGGACCCTGCAACAGTAACATTTCTTTTTTCCATCACTGAAGATGGCACTATTTCCTACAGTGTTTGTGTTTCAGCAATACAGAATTTTGCTCCAACAATAGATTCTTTAAAACTGTGCAAGTTCTCACAGATGACCACAATAAATGAACTAGAATATACTTGATAATAATGTATATTTGCTACAAATCATGTTTGTGATTACCTCTCCTCTCAGGCATAGTGTAAGAATATGTTTAGCTACAGGTTTGATGGAGGCAGCCAGATTTCTATAACGAAGGTCTTTTTTCCTTCCCAAATTCTGTTTTTAAAAGTGTCTGGTATTGTACAGCAGAAGCAATTGAGGCAGAATGAAAGTTCTTGCTTTTTATCCCTGTTTCTATTTACCTGTCTGCAAACAATCTAAATTTTCACTGCAATTCTCCTTGACATTTCCCTTATCTATTTTCCTTTCTCATTAGTCCGCCTCATGAGAAAATACGGGTGCAGAATACTAAATCAACTTTACGGTCAACACATCTGGTGCGTATTGGCAGACAGATTGTCCACATGCGTAAGTCTTGGGTTTGAGGATTTTTTTTACCGGAAGCATAAGAACATGTTCTTCCTGAACTGGAATACGTTCAAAAAAAACCTTTGCAAATAAAATACTGTTATTCGTCTAAAAGGAGGCAGCTGGCATCATTATAGCAAAGCAATGTAAACATACAAAAGAGAAGAGAAAGATGTATTTTCTATCCTTTCTCTGAATATCTGGTTGGTCAGTTGATTTGTTTTACCTATTCAATTATATATATGAAGTAATTTTAATTAAGGGGCATCCAGGGAGGAATTGGTCTATGTCCAAGCACTTGCAATTTTTTTCATTTTGCCAAGGCAGAATACAGTATTGCCAGGGGTCAAGACCAAGAGTCAGGATTTGTGGCTTCAGTTCCTAGGGACTAACTCCCTTGATGGATGCGTTCAATGGGATGGGACTCTGATCTCAGTTGCAGTTCACAGATGTTTCCATGATACATAAACAGAATATTAAATTGAATGTATTTATTTATTATTATTTATTATTATTATTTAGTATATCACTAAGTGCCTCATATTATGATCTTCATAACCTACCTGTAGGGTAAAGAGTCTTACACTCCTCATTTGTCACCTGGGGAACAGAAACCATATGACTTATCTGTAGTCACACAGAAAGTAAGTAATAAAGGATAGGACAGGTCTTTCTCTGCTGAAGATACTGCAGCAAGCCCTCAACTGTGACAAGAGCATTGTTCATGTTCAGATAGAAGATTCCACCAAAATGAATAGCATTCACAGTAAACGTGACTGCTGCTTCTCCACTGCTGGCAGTTTTCTCCCAGTGTAGTACAATGTGGTGGACCACTTCGAGCAGTTCCTACTAGATGTCAGCAGGAAGAGAAGGTGCATCCTAGGCCCTCAAGGTTTCACAACTGAGCTGTAAATAGGATATAACAAGAGAATCCAGAACAACAACAACAAAGTAAATTTAAAAAAAGAGAGAAGGGCAAAGAAGGCAGAGCAACCTAGTGTTTCTACCATTATATGGTGATTTACTTTAACATCTGCTAGTACCAAGTTTTAGATAATCTCCCTCCAAAAACTTGCAAATACAAACATGATATCAGATTCAAGTAAGTGACTATGGATGCCTTAACTAGATCATGCTCTTTTCTCAATTGCAAAGGTCCAATACAATGATTTGAAGCCTACAGAAAATCCACATACACAGAATAACAAAACAGTTGAGGTTCTAAGGGACCTCTGGAGGTCATCTTGTCCAACACCCTGCTTAAGCAGAGTCATCTAGAGCTGGTTGCCCAGGACCAAGTCCAGGAAGATTTTGAATATAAGACAGAGATATCCCCACAGTAAAAACATGTTTCCTAACATTCGGAGGGAACCTGCTGTGTTTCAATTTGTGCCTGTTGCCTCTGGTCTTGTCACTGGGCACCACTGAAACAAGCCTCTGTTCTTTACACCCTCCCTGCAGCTATTTATGTAAAATTGACACGATTCCCCCGAGTCTTCTCTTCTCCAGGCTAAACAGTGCAGCGCTCCCAGCCTTCCCTCACAGGAGAGATGCTCCAGACCCATAATCATGTTTGTGGCTCTTTGCTGGCCTCTCTCCAGTATTTCCATCTCTCTCGTACTGGGGAGCTCAAAACTGGACACAGAGTTGTGGCTTTACCAGTGCTGAATAGAGGGGAAGGATCACCTCCCTCAGCTTGCTGGCAACACTTCTCCTAATGCAACCCAGGACACTATTTGCCTTCTTTTCTGCAATGCAATGTTGCTGGCTCATGTTCAACTTGGTGTCTGCCAGGACCCCCAGATCTTTTTCTGCAGAGCTGCTTTCCAGCTGGTCAGCCCAATATACCAGAGTCTGGGGTTGTTCCTCCCCATTTAGCAGGACTTTGCACATCCTTTTGTTGATATAATGTTGAACTAAAAATGAGAAAGGAATTCATAAAGTTGTTGGAACCCATAATTGTTTGCTTTTTGTCTAAGTCCACCAGAATGCTGTTTATGAAGGCAAACTCTAATCACTTCTCTTTATAGAAAAGTGTCTGTATTTCAGAATAACAGTAGAAAACCTAAGCTCAAATATAGCTGCCATTCCAGAAACAAATATTGACTTACTTTACCTGAAAAACATCCAAAATTTAGATATCCATTAATTTTAGTAAGCTGAGATACTCTAGAAAGAGATTTATTATGCTACATATTTTTTGTTCTGCAAAAATACCAATTTGTCAAGATTCAAAGATGAAAAATATAACTTTATGTTTAATTTGACAGGACACAGATTAAATAGCTTAATTTCATCATTAATGTGCATAAATTTCTGATTTTCAAGACCCAAAACATCGTCAGTCATTGTCTGCATCTTCCTAAAAAGCAGTATTTTTTAGAAGACTGCTAAAATGATTTGTTCATTTACCCAAGCAGTGGACAAAAGCTCCTGACCCTAAGACTTGCCTTCCATGATTTTAATCTGGCTATGACATTCCAATGTCCCTGCATCCCCTTTTTCACCCACAAAATGAGACCCTTAGTCCTTTGACCCCCTTGTCCCCATGAAGCGATTGATACCATTTCACAGCCTTGTTTCACTTCCAAATCTGCCACGAAGTACCGGGAAACACTCAAGGGCTCAGAAGCCAACCTGTAGTTATCTGTCATCTTAGCAGACTCTTTCTCACTTTAAAATCAATATTTGGCTGGATGTAACTCATGTAAGCAGCCATCACAGCCTTCTTTCAATGTTTATTGCTCACTGTCTACTCACCGTAGAGCCAGATTGGGAAACTGAAGAAGTATGCCAGTGAAGAATGTTGAAAGAATGTAAAGCAGAAGTGGGGAAGAAAGCATGCTTCTCATATTCAATGCATTCTTTTAGACTGAAGTAAAACATATCCAAAAATCATCTGCCATTTTAATTTCCTAGAAAGAGTACCCCAAAGTTCATAGACTTATTTTTAAAACAAACAAACAGAAAGCCACCTACAGATGCATTTTAAATTAAATGTGACAGATTTACTAGAGTTGATAAGCATGCCACTTCATATACCACCCTGATTAGGAGTGGAAGGGGGTTCTGGGTGACTTTCAAGTACTGTGTCTCTTCTTCAACACTAATGAGATTTGGTACTGCTCAACAACTTGGAGGAGATGCTCAGTCCTTTACAGGACTGAACCTATAATTATCAGTAGACAGAAACATTGATAAGCCAATGTTTAAAAAATACATATGCCAGCATGATTTGTATAGGCATAGCTGTTCACAGAACATGTCAGAACTGTACCTTAAAAGCACACCTCTTGGAGTTAATGCAGTTATTCAGATATTAGAAATGGAAGTGGGTTTAACATACAGGTATGCATGTTCTCTGAGTAGCAGGACAAGAGGGGAGGAGAGAAGAATAGGGAGAGGGTGAGGATAAGGAAAAGGAAAAAAGGACAAGAGAGCAGAGGAAGAAAAGACAGACAGAATATTCCCATAGGCTCAAAAAGGAAAGACAAGAAAGATGCTAAGAACAAGTTAAAGAGCTGAAAAACAGTTGTATAGTGACAGTTTTGTAGGACCATGAAAATATATCAAAACAACAACACTGCAAGCTAATATGCATCTCGAGTCAAATCTTACTCAGGCAAAAAAAAATATATTACAGTAAATGCTGAGTAGGATTTGCAGATTTCACCGTTTACCAGCAGAATTTATAGTTATTATTCTGCTCTGTTTTTCATTAACACCGAAGTTCCATGTGAAATCCTACCTTCACTGAAGTTAATGTCAAAACTCTCTTCGACTGTAATGAGCTCAGAATTTCTGCATCATTAGGTACTACTACATATATTAAGTAGCTTGTAGGAATAGAACTTACTACTTTAGAGATGTATAGTTCAATGCACCCAGTAAAAGAGCACAGGCTAAAAGGAAACACAAGATATATTGGATTTTTAATCATCTTCCTAGCTAGCAAAACTATAACCATATTTTCATGCACGCTTTGAGATGACATGAGTGCTGCTGCCAAAAGAAGTCAACCTAACCATTTTTGCTGGACATTTCTAATGTGAATTGGTTCTCTGATTCAACTTGCTGCACAATTGTGGTGCCGAAGGGAAAGAGAAACATGGAGTCAGGAACGAAAGTCTGTCTATGAGAAGAAAGTATGTCTGTCTTTGGTGGAAATGATGGTTTGTTCCAGCTTAACGTGTTTGTGAAACTGTGATGGCAGAGGGATCAGGACCTGTGTTGTTTCAAGTGGTCTTGAGGTACAAGTACCAATAGACAATAACGTGTCAAAACAGTGGATGAGAAACTTCAGTACCTATTTATGATGTGCATGGCAGAAACAAAATAGCTGAATTGTGCATCAGAAGAGGTCAGGCACTAGCTCTGATGCTGCTACTACCCTAAGGAACAGGTATCTTCAAGCCTCCATGGTGTTCAGGTCCTCACTGTGGAGGCAGACATGAGCTTGCTCTGCCCAAACAACTCCAAGCCCCTGACTGTAAGTTATTTATGAAACAGAAGCACGTAGCTACAGTCAGCCCTGCAAGCATCAAAGATCCAACAAAACATAAGATATATTAGCTTCCAGTCCACTTGGAGCGCAGGCAGAGCATGCTTATATCTGCCCACAAAAGGCAATGCAAAGGTAGTAGCCTGTCTTTTTCTTCTGTCACTTTTCACTGGTCTGATTTATTTGCTCTGGCAGATCTTCATCGCAGCAACCCTTTCTCACTCCAGATCCTCTTTGGACCCCTCAGTCTCACACAGTACCAGCAACAATTCTCCACTGCTGTCTTTTGGGAAAGGGAAGTTTTAATCTGATGTGTCTGAATAAACCTACACTGCAAAGCTGCTGGGAGCAGATAATTCCCTCTCCATCATCAGATTTAATTCCCAGTTTCCAGGGAGTGGAATTTGAGGGTGAAAGCTGCAGCAGGTAGGAAGTAGGAGTGCTTCTAACTAGGAACTGTTGGGGGCATGGATTTTTTTTTTTTTTGCACTCAGTACTGTACAACACCGTATTGCCTATGCAGCAGCTCCAAATGACAAAGCACAGTGATGTCTGTGACAACTCTAATGGAGACAGCAGATCCCCAGCTTTCAGTAGAGCTCCATGACTTCAACAGGCTACAGCAAAAACTGCAGAAATTCAACCACCGAGAAACTAATAATGGATAGGTGCCTTTTTTACTCCCTTTCCTTTTCTACCTGCTCTTGAAGTAACAAATATAGATAAGAAGGTGCACCTAAAAGAGGGTGATAAAATGGGATTTAGAGGAGAGGGAAAAAAAAAAAGAAAGGAGGAGCTGGGAGAAAAGAAAGAGCTAGCAAATTAAATCTTGCCCTGATTATCTCGTAGTTCTAATGATCTGAAAAGAGGGGGTGGAAAGAACAAGGAAGAGATCAAGGAGCTTAGAGTAATTAATTAATTCATTGTTTAGATTGTCTCCTATTCTTCAGCACAGAAAAAGAAATCAAGATTAAAAATAAAAATGAAAGTGAAAGTTATTAGAATAATTAACTCATAATTACTCTGTTGTGCTGAATTGTTTTTGTTCTAACTATATAAAAAAAAAGTCCAATAAATCCTACTTCATCAAGCTATTTCTTTTTCAAATTTTTTTCAGAGTAAAAGCTTTTGAAGTGTGCAATTAAATGCCATTTGAAAAAGGAAAGAAGATTGTTGCTCAAACCAGAGAGATCAGCCCAAACAAATATCCCCTATATCATATTAAGAAATGATGAATAGCTGCTCAATTCGGACTGGTCTATCTTTACAAGGCATTGCATGCTAGGAGACACCTCTCTTTCCTCTGTGTAGCCCCCACAAGAAAGTATACTCCTAAACATGTGCTTCTAATGCAAAACTGGAAACATGGTACGTGACTGAATTTCACAAAGCCCAAAACACTGCTTCTGAAGAAGTGAAATTCCCCATGTTTCAGTGGGGAGCCACTGCTCTGGATGACCTTTCCCAGTGCAGCTCCTCAAGTGCCTGTTTTTAATAACAAGAGAGAATTGTGTGGCTCCAGCCCACCTCAGCTCAATGACACACCACACCTTTGGGCAATGCAGCAGCAGATCTGTTGAGGGAGCAGAAGGGGAAAACAGCAGTGCCCCACACCACTGGCCCTACTGGCTGGGGACGCCCAGGCTGCTTGTCATCCCGAGTGCCCTGCTGGGGGCAAAGCTGTCGGGGACTATGAATGAAATCCAGTCAAGCACTGATCCCGACAGAGAAACCGCTCATGTGCAAGCACAGACAGTTTTAAATCTGCTAGTGAATCTGAGAGAGGTTACCCCTGGGCCTTGCAATGATTTGACAGCATGTACTATATGCATAATGTATGTGACTAGCATAGAGACAGAGACGATGCAGTATACAAATGAGTGCTGTAGTGGAAAAGATATGCACCGGTTCAACTCGTCTAAATTAAAATCGCACCGAAGCCACTGCTGAACGCACAATAACCTGAGCTCCCTCAGCAACAACTCAGAGGTGCATGATCTAGAGCAACAGCTAGTGCTACTAACTTCTCTGAAATACAAGGTGAGCAAACTTGCAAGGAAAAAGTATTGTGGCCAGCCTTGCTAGCAGGACCCAAAGAGAACAGCAAAATTATAGGATGAGGCTGGTGCCTGCTAATAGAGCCCCCCAAAAGTCCTATCTTGGCTGCAGGTAACACTAGCCTGGAATGCTCAGGGTTTAATTTATTACATCTGGTTGCGTTAATTCTTTTAATATCTTGTTGCTGCTGCTGTTGTTCTGGTTATCCTACTTATGGTAGCATATATTGTTTATTGTTATTGTTACTACTATTATTACTACTACTGTTGTTACTATTATTAATATTATCATATACCTCTACAGCCCCTGCAAATATTGAAGTTGGTAAAATGTCTACTGTAAGAAACACTTTTAGGGAAAGCTAGTCATCTGAATCATTGGTAAATTTTGGCTTTTTTATCTTCCTTATATGTAGCTTAAAATATGGAAATTTTTTTACCCCCAGTAATCCTCATCATTGGATATTTCATATCATCTACAGGCTACTCACTTGCCTAGGCTGCATTTGTCATCACTGTGTCAAATTTGACTTGATGTGAGGAGTTCAAGGAACTGGGAAAAAAAAAGACTTGAAAGGAAACTGCTCAAGACACTGGTTGAATAGTATACGATAGATAGCCTTATGCATACAGCGGGCCAAGTTTTCAGATGAGGTAAATAGCTGTAGTTTTGCCAAAGCTGGTAGACTTGTACCGAAAGATCACAGAATATCTTATTAGACACAAAGAAATTTTAAGGGGAACTTTAATTTTCCAAATAACCTACCCTAACTTGTTTCAGGGATTTGAGAGCTGATTGCAGCAGAAGAAACAAAAAAACCAGAATAGATGCTGTATCATGGGAGTTTATGATATCTTTAGTAGATGTGGCACATTTTAAAAGTTGGTCCATAATGCAGTCATTTTTATTTCAGCTATTCCTCTGCACTCTTCAATTATTAAAGCTTAATGCACATAATTCCTTAGGGACTTTCACATTTATTAACAAAGCATTTTATGTGCTAACAGAAAATCCCAAAATTAGGAGAAATCATTTACAAGCAGACAACAGCTGTTACAGCATTAAAACTTTAATTGGCACCCCCTAACAGATCATTGGGTATTTCAGTCATCCTCTTAAGGATGTGATAATCCTTATAATGTTCAGAAAGAGAACAATTTGTAAGAACAGGATTGCACATTAGCATAGATTGAGCGTGTGCAAATACTGTCCAAAATAGACAGTGCCCTGAGAAGACACTATGAGTCAGGAACCTGAATTCTGCCAATTACCTGTGATCTTAGACAAGCCATTTCTCTAATTTGCTTCCCTACCCACTTCTTGCCAGTATATCTTAAAAGTTCTTCAGAACCAGGGTCATCTCTCACAACCCCCCCATTACGCAGAGCCTTCAGCTACCTTGGTAATGACATTAATAAAAATAATGGGTATGATTTGTTAACACACAAGAATGTGAGAAGGCGATTCCTTGTGCGCTATGCAAGTGAAACAAAATTTCTGCTGAATATCTAAGCATTATGAACCAATACCAAAGTGACATATATCAGCTGTGACAATGCATCCCTCATCTAAATTCTTCTATGGCAAAACCAAATTTTTTGAAGAATTAGGTTAGTGACTGAGAGACAGAACACCATTGATGAAATTATTTGTGGACTGGCTCAATGGCACATTTGAAAAAAAAAATTATCAGAGTAATTGGTACAGTAAATTATCTCTGTGTTTCAACATTCACTCATCTAAACCTTGCAGTAGGGGAATGAAACTGAAAACTATCGTTGTGCTTCTCCTCAGGGAATTTTTCCATCTGTGAACAACATTGTCACAAAGTTTTCTCTGTTTTCCTTCATTCCCAAGCATCCTAAATAAAACTGTAATAGAGAATCCTGGAGAAGATGATTAAAAGTGGTATTTAAAAAATTGCCTTGGGATGAGATTTCATCTCATAAGCAGCTGCTTAAGTGTTTTGTTGATCTTGGGTCTTAGAGGAAGATTTGCTCCAATGGTAGGATATACATAAAGGCTTCACAGCTTAGCCACACTAACAACAAAGTATATAAAATGCTTTCTTCATAGCAGAATTAAGAAAATACTTTCTAACGTTGCTGAAGATTTGACTTCAAATATTATGTGGAAAACAGAAGGCTAAGCAACAATTATTTACAGAATAGCAACCCAACTATTTTCAAGTGTTTCAATTAACTTCAAATTTAAGCACAAAAAAAAAGCCAATGAACTATTATTCAATTAAGATTTCAAATGGTTGATTCTTAAAAAAAAAATGAGGTAGTAGAGATGAAACAGAAGTTAAAAAAAAATATTTGCAAAGATTTATTCTTGTCTTGCTTTCACAGGCATCCCAAAATAACTTTGGTGGTGATGTATCATTATTGCATGTTTTTCTCTGGTCAGAGTCTCCAGCTTCTGACCAAAGAATATACCCTGTTTCTGTCGTAAGCCTAAATGCCAAGGGCCTGAAGAATACGTGCACAAATATAGACCTAAATTTAGCTCTAAACACAGATCTACACTGAGGAACCTTTCATTCCACAAAGAGCTTGTAACAGGCCTCAGTGTACATTTTGGAAGCCTAGTCTGAGTAAAGAAAAATCCTCCCTAAATTCCAGTCATCCCTTTCTGAGGTGTACACCGTTGCATGAAACACTCTAGTCAGGTTTTTCAATATCTATCCATTTCTAAAAAATAAAATATCTGGATTATGACAACTGATTCTTACAACTACTGTATCTGAGTTCAGCAATTCATGTGCACCTTGATGCAAAAGGAGGTCTTTAATCCAAAGAACATAATTACAAATGACTGATATCTGTTGTTCTGCATTGTCAAGGAGATGCTGCAGAGAAATATGTATTTAGTGTCACTCACACAGCTACTACTCAGCTGTGCTTATCAGCAGCAGAACAAATCCATCAAGAGTTGCTCAAGGGGGAAAGTGGACAAGAAAGGGAAAGGTACATCAAAACATGAGTGACAATCCTATTGACTTAACCTCAATCACTTAACATACTGTATTTTATATATATATACATGCAATAGTGTTCATACTTTGATAGGATAAGAAAACCAGCAAAAGAGATAAATTTTCAGTTTAGACACAGAACAAATGAAATTGTAAAAGTTAGTATCGTATAAAAGCACAGTGCTCCAAAACTAGTATTCAGCATACATGGGAATCAATACTATAAACCACAGATTATAACTCATGTTTTACCAGGTTTCTTTTGGCTTTCTATATACATCTATACACAGTGTAGTCCATCCTCAGTATTATTTTAACATTTTGGGTGACATAATTATACTGTCTCACATGAATGCCATAGCCACATGACTTGAACCTCATCTACCTGCATAACGTTTCTAATAAAATATGCTCCCTGCTTGAGGCAACACTTGACAGCCCCTCTCACACTTCCCTCTGCCAGGTCAAAGTAGGAAAGACTAAGCAGTAAGGGTTCAAGGTTTGGAAGCATTGGGGTAGGACTGCAGCACTGCTTCACTTTTATTTGACAAGAAGCCAAGGAGCTGGACAGTTGCATACCAAAGCTTGCAGACATATTAATGAAAATAATGTGGATTTAACACATAAATTCACATAGTGGAAAAACTTACTTGCTGGATCCCCAATATGAATAAATGCCAGAAAAGAAGTAATCTAAATGGTTATTAGCATAATTTGAGTGCTGAGTGCTGTTCTGCTCCAGCTACAAATGTGATTGAGACATATGCTTGCTCTGATGGAGGAAATTAGCAGAGGATTACTTCTTTCCCTAAGAAGATTAAACTAAAAAGAAAAAAATAATTTGCTTTCCATTGCACCACTATACCATCTACCATTAAAAGAAAACAGACTACATTGAAAAGGACCATCAGTTTAATGGAAAGATTATTCTGACAGTTGCCAGCTTTACAGCCTGTTTAGTTGCATAAGTCAAGCCCACAAAAGAAGCAACAGCAGAAGCTGTTGCCTTAGCCCAGACAGCAAAAATGTAAGGAATTTATAATGAAATCATGAAATGAAATCAGGAGATCAGAAGTTTGTTCTAGATTCTTGCCTTGCCAGCATTGTAGCATTATCCCATCTCAACAGAGGAGCCTATGCAAAGCTGCTGGTTATGGGAACTGAAGGACACAGACAAAAATGATCACTTTCCTCTTCGCCCTAACTCTGCCCAAGCCTTCCAGATAAGTTATAGAGTTTAATATATATGTATTGTGATTGAAATTTGAAGGATGAAGGAATAGGGATTATAACACGGCCACTCCTGGTATCCTTAAATCCATATTTCATGTGCCAGTCATAGGAAAGTGTACAGGCTGCATTGTCTGAGTACGCTGCTAATGATGCTGGAGAGGGTTGTATATGCAAAACGTTGAAGGACATGCAAGCATTAACACAAATAGGCCATAACACCTTTCCTGATTACCTGGCAAAAGACAGCCTATCCACCTACACTTGATAGTGCAGTATTCCATTGCCAGTGTAGACAGAGAAAATGTAAGAATTTTGCAGGTATTTTAACTGCATCACTAGCAGCATCTATAGTTATCCCCTTCTCTGCAATAGCCATAGCTTAATAAAGATATGCAGGATCCTTCTTATTTCCAGCTGCTTTTTGTAACCACTTAGGTACTTTCTTGATTAGAAGGGGTTGGACTAGAAATACAACCAGAAAAAAAGAAAAGCCAGAACCACAGCCAAGCTCCGATAGGCCTACATCCTACTCATACCCTGTGCATAGTGTTTCCCGCTTCATTCAAGCTCTTCAAGCCTCAGGAAATAATAAACACTTGGCACATGAGCATATCTGGTATTTTGGTCTGGTGAATCTGAGCCCGTTTCCCACCTCTCTAAGGACCATAGTTCAGAGGCTATTGTGGAAGAGGATAGGTCTCATATGTACTATCTCATTAAAGATGAGAGATTAGGATATGTCCAATTTATGATGCCTATTTATATTAATTCCTGCCTTTCTGTTTGATTGAATCAGTCAGCTGCACTTAACCTCAGTCTTACGGTATAAAGCAGTCATGTCTAAATCAGTTGTATTACTACTGCCATGCTAAGGAAAAACCTCTTCACCTCTCCTTACACAGCTCACTCATTTGTAAAGCAGATAAAAGAAAGCATTAGGAAGCAACTTCAACTAGAGCTAGTGTCTGATTCTAGGCACAGCTCTGAAAAAGTGCTAGGAAAAAAACCCAACCTAAAACCCTGCACTAAAACGACGTTGGCAGAGTAGACCCAAGAGGCGTTGTGACTCAGGCACACATGGCTGAGTCACCATTCCCCTGTGCTTCCTTATTGCTCTTGTCTGACAGTAATTTACGGAAGGTACAGGCTAGCCAGCAATTATTAGCCATCTCCCCTTGCCTACCCTGTACCAGATTAGCTGTGCTTCCAGCTGAGTGCAGATAGAGGGAATGATCTGAGCAGGTTGAACGTCTCACTTCAGTATTTCTGGATTACACACAGGGAATTTTCCTTCCGTCTCAGCCTGTTTTTTGGATATGCAACCCAAAATGCAATGTAGCCAGTTGTCACTTGATAGGTTCAGTGCAGAATCACAAAAAGCAAACAAAAGGAAAGTCTTATCCCAGCTTCAGTAAAGTAGACATCTGGCCTTCTTAGGCACATGCAAGACAAATGTTTGCTTTTAATTAATAAAAACTATCAAACAAATAGATGCTTTTGAGGGGAAATGGGGGAGACACCTTTTGCAGCAGGAAAATGTCCTTTTCTGAAGGATGAGAAGAGCTACCTACATTATTACATCCTCAGCAGCTAGGCCTTGTTTACCCATTAAATACTTTGTGTTATTCCGATTTCAGCCTTTGTACAAAGAGTATTCAGTACATGTCTTACTTGTTATCTATGTTTTCTCTTAAATGTACCACTTCTTTTTTAATCTGTCAGTGTGCTTTCCATTGAATGCCAGCTGATTCCAGTGGCATTGCCAGAGAACAGGACCTGGGGACGGGCCAAAGAGAGTGCCCTCTTGCGAAGGAAGGATTCATCATCTAAGGAATGAGCATAAGTAAAAAGGCTCCTGAGAAAAGCAAACCATTTGCTAGAGGTGATATTTAGCAGCTAGTTCAGCCCCGGGTTTTGATTTTGACAGCCAGTTCATCCAAACACAACCAAACTCTCCCTAGCGAAATCCCCATTTCATTGCTAAAATGAAGTCTCCTCCCCCAGAATGAAGATTCAGGTTCTACAGGTACACAAGACAGGTGACACACTGAAGGGAATGCAAGTGCTCAGGACTGCCTATTGGGATCCAGGAAAGGAACTGCTTATATAAATAGATAAAGTAGAGGCATAGATAACCACAGTTCAAAGACCTGTCAAAGAAGGGGAGAACTGCAAAGGCACAAAACTCTTTTGCATGGGTGGCCCTTCTGGACATAGCACGATGTGCATTAAGACAAGATCGCATCAGGGGGTTGCCAGTGATTTTCCTAGGAAACTTTAATCACCATGGCTATCAATCTGAAATACTCCAGGAACAGAGAAAAATCTTTTAAAAATGGAAGCTAACCTACTGGGAATGGTTTTATAATTTTACACATTAAAAATAAGTAATATGTAGTTAGCAATCTCGTTTCTCCAGATTCTTCCTGCCATGAGTTTGAGCTGACCACCTTTATTTGCTTCTTGATAACATCTTTTCAGAATTGCATGGTACCAACTTTTCAAGTGCCAAAACAGACTCTGACATAAACAAATTTGATTTTGCTTTCAGAAGGGAACACTGTTAGATTTACACTACTTAACAGAGCAAAAGTTAACCTTTGTTGTCACCTTTACCCAAAATGGAGCTCTGAACAGGCAGTAGCTCTTTGCTTTTCTGATCTGATAAAATGAAACAAAAGCAATTAAGGACTCATTTTTCACAACATGGAAAGCAGTTTTTACATTGCTTTCAGTTCTGCCAACAGGGATGTCATCCTGATCCCATGGTGATTTTATTCTTGATCTATCTGTTTTCTTCCTGATAATCCTCCTCACTCTCCCTCAAAACAATTCCATGATGGGGAGATTCAGATGTCTCAGTCCATCCAGCTTGCTAAGGTAAGTGCTGAAGCACTCCCTTCAGGCTATCTGGCCACTCTGTAGATACTAGAGGATTTCAAGTGTAATAGTATATGCCATCTCCTCTAGCAGGTGAAAAAAACCACCCATTACTGATCTCAGCCTTCACAGCTCACAACCTATGAATGAACTGATATTCTCAGTTCTCAACTCTCTGAATAAAGACTATAGGGTAGAGAAACAGTCATCTTATCCTTGCATCTTTAGCGACCCAAATTTCTGTAGCAAGAGCAATTAGAGAAAAAACAGTTATTCACTATGTCAGCCCCGTGCAGGACAGAACATCATTCCATCATGCCCCAACAGCAGCTTATGTGAGATACGGGAAGCTATTGTGCTGAATCTCAGCCAGGAGTGCAACTCTTTAAATCAATGGCGATTTGACCATTGGCTGCAGTGTGAACAAGAATGAGCCCGTGCTGTTGCTGGGCTCGCAGTAGCACTCTCCATGCCACCTGCTCTCTCTTTGCTTCCTCATTAACATCCTGTAATTGCAATGGCTTTTTCAGGCTGATTTACACTGCCCAAGGCAAATCAGAAAATGCCCGCCTTTCCACCACAGGGTCATCTGCATAAACAATTAATGGAAGAGTTGTTGCCCTCAGCTAATGTCCTGTCTGTCAGGTTGATATAACCTAAGGCTAGTTAGATCTTCTGAACAATGATCAGTTGTTGCTAATGCTCCAGTAGACTATTAAACTCCTGTTGGCAGGCTAAAGCACCAGACAAACATAGTGGGCTTCTTGATTAAAATATTGAAAAGACTGCATCCTGCTGTCAGTAATGGTTTTGATCTCCTAAAAGAAGAAAAAATACCTTGTGGCAGAAATGTAATTACAAGAGAAACACTGTACTTCCATGGTTTAGAGCAGATGGAGAAAAGGTCAGCTATCAATTAAGCTGTAGGATAAAATATTCTCATATATAGATAAGAAAAGAATCAATGAAAATAAACTCCTTTGTATGAGAATAGACATGTTTTCTGTTTCACTTATGCTGCAAGGAGATGAGCAAGCAAATCTAGAAGAAAAATAGTTCACTGGCTAACTTCTAACAATGTCACGATAGCATTTTAGGATTGAGGCAAAACCACAGAAGTTCAACAGTGTGGGTATGGAATCATCTCCTAAGTCTGGGCCGTGCCTATCCCAGGTAGTGCAGAGAGGACAGCAAAACGTGTCATACACAGATGGCTCCCAGAAACAGAAGGATGGACACACTAGATGAACAAGGTACATTAAAATCACCAGGTTATATTACACTTAGTGCAAATCAGGGTATAGCTTGGCTTACTGAACTAGGACAGGAAAGTCACCTACCATTAAATACACATGGGAAATTTTTTCCCCAAGTGAGCCACACAATTTTGATTTCATTCCACACAGTCTTCAAAACCTAAGACCTACATTTAAGCAAGACCTGTCCTGCACAGGTTTGCGTTGTTTGTTTCTATCCAGCACCATCTCAATTTAAAATAATGAGAGATTTTTCCTGGCAGAAATAATATTTTCTTGAGATTTCATTATTAAGCCTGCTGTTTTACATTTAAAGCTTGGTAGTGGTACCAGATAGATCTGGGTGAAAGGCAGGGAGACTCCTTGTGATGAAGGTTAATTAGTGGAAAGAGTATGATTTCAGCTGCATAATTCCAAAAGCACTATATATTTTAATAAAATTTCATTAAAATAAACAGTAGCTGGTTTAGTTAGGCTCTCATCAAAACAATCGTTAAAAGTAATTTTTCTTGAACTCATTTTTTTGAAAGATCACATTACAGAAGGATTTTTACTTTTTTTTTTTTTTTCTGTGTAAGTGAAAAGGTCCTGTCCTGAAGTTTTCACTCTGAAATATGGCCTCTGCCTTAGACATATCCAAGTCCATTTAATAAATAACTAGAAATTACCATGATAAAAGTATGCTTAATCTTTGCTCATTAATGAACTCTACAAAGAAAAATCATTTTTATGTACTTCTGAAATACTCCTGAGAATATGAATTACATTTCCAATATTTTTAACAGATGTTCTGGGCATCTTCTACATTATAAACATGTATGTACAGCACGAGTCATGCAGAAATAACAAATAATCTTCTCCAGTGTTTACCAGCTCCCTTTTGTTGATCACAGAAAATTATCCTTTGACATTCTTACAAAAAATATATTAAAAGTAATCACAAGTAATCCTGTTTAAAGTTTATGAAATTAATTACTCAGTTCACTATTGAAGAATGATAATTTAACGTAAAAAAATTAAGATCATATGTTTACCTGAAGTGCCCGTGAACTTGTCTCCAACTTCTATCATATTTATTTCATTCAATTCTCTCCCAATCTATTTCTCTGATGTGCCTAAAGACACATCAAAGGCTAAGAGTCAGAAATATGCCAGTGCCAAGCACAAATGACTGGTATGCACAGACAGGAGCAAACTGCTGTGTGTCATATAAGCTACAGTATCTCCAATAGCAAAGGTTAAGTACAGGTAATTCTCAAGGGAAAAAAATTACAAAAACGTGTCTACCCTTTGAGGACGTTCATTTGTTTCCTATTTCTGATTGCTCTGTGAGCTAGATCTAATCCAGACCTTAATTTATATCTGGGCTCTATTTGTTTAGAAAGAAAGCCTCTTTCTTTTCCCAGCTTTCAGTAGAATATGAATAGATATTAATTGTTGTCAAAATATCAGACTTGCAGAAGAACATTTTGCTATTGCTTGTGCTGTGATTCCATAAGCTAGTAAGCTTTTGCTGATTTAATTTCACACATGTCAATCACTTTCAAAATTTTGACTCAGGAGGTTAAAAACCATAGTCCATCGATGCCTGCAAGCTGCCAAGGAGCCAACTTGCAGCTTCTACATGGTACATTCACCACAGAGCAGACTTCTGTTCACTCTAAATAAGTATTAATGGGCACATAAAGTGTACATCCCTGAAAAGGATCCAAAGAATTAACATATATAAAAAGATAAAACCCCACTATTTCCACTTCCAAGAATATTTCTAGTATAAATAAGAGAATTTATTTTCTTTTCTTTAGTGCTAAAACCCAGAAGTTTAGCTTTGGGCTCTTTCCTCCCAACTGTCACCCCCTCTACACTGTATAAAGGGCATCCAGCTTTAAAAAGGTGCTAAATACCATAAAATTTGACCTACTGTGCATTTCACTCCATCCCCTCCAACCATTGCTCAGTTCCTTCACAAAATAATAATGAATTAGATCCAATGCCTGCTTTCACGTTACCTACTAAACTTACAAAAAAAAGTTCACCACTACATCTATCAGGTTGACTTACTCCACACACTGTATTTATACCAAACATTTTAAAACTGTCATCTCAATTGCCCGGATACCAGATCTCTAAATTCCAGTGCCATCAATGGAAACCTGAAAATATAGGACTCAGCTTCAAGTTTTAAATTACAGAACTGACATAACATAAAATGTAAATCACTTGCATCAGGGATGAAAAAGGTGCTTACAATAAGAACAATATCTGAAACATTTTGTGTATGAGTTTTTCCTGGCACAAATTAACAACATTTATTTGATAGGATTCTACTACTCATGATAAAACAGAGCAGTTTACAAAGCTGCATCTACCATTATTGTTTGGATCAGTTATTCTCTGATGACTTAAGTGCCTCATTTTGTGTATGTTTCTGAGCAGATGGAGGGTGAATTCTGATTTTGGCAATTAGCAGATGGGTCATTGAACATAATTTTTAGTTAGCTAATATATTAGTTTTTTAAAATAGAGGCTTAATGAACTATTTTACTTGTAATTATTAATAATGGTAAATATATTATTCCAAGTAGGCAAGTTGCATAACTCATGTACTCAGTAACGGGGCACATTCAGCACCGGTCATGAAAAGCTCTTGCTTTATTCAGAAGAGAAAGAATCTTACAAGGGTAGCAAATGCCAGCTTGCCCCTTCTACAACAGCTTTGTATTTGAAGATATAAAAATATTTAAAGAGGGTCTTATTTCTGTCATTCTCAGACGAGGAAGTCACACTTTAAACAGAGCAGAAGTTTGGCAAAGGTCAGACTGTGAATCGTTAGCAGAACTAAGAACAGACCCTGTATTCCTGAGCTCAGCCGGCATCCATGCTCAGCAGCACAGGTCTTTCAAGCAATGCAACACAGGATCAAACCATAATGAGAAACCTTCAGGGTCACAGGCCATCAGTCCTGGCTTGCAACAATGACAGCACAGCCGTAATAAGGGAGGAAGATACATCTTTCCACTTACCCATTTTTATTCCTTCCTCTACTTCTCCCTTCCTTCCACTCTATTTTGTCCAAGACAGTGCAATTTCCCCCCTGCACTAGATTTAACCTCCAGGGGGGGGAAAAAAAAAAACCAAACCAAAAAAACCCAAAGCAAAACCCAAAGTGAAAATCTACAAATAATCCATAACTTACCAAAGCAGCATTACACCTTCTTCCAGAGCTGGGAACTATATAGAAAATAAGAAAGAATCAGCCATTCCCAAGTAACTATGTCATCATTTATTATCGCATCCATTCCTCAATGGTTAATGCAGGTCAGGGCAATTTAGACATCTTGAAGCTGCTCTAAATTACTCTTTGGACCTCAATTGTTCTTTATAGCACCTAGGACTATAGCGCAAGGTCACGTTTTTCCTCACTTCCATAGGTTTGCTATGGATCTGACAACTGAGGATCTTGAAGCAAATCTCTAGGAAGGGTCAGGGAACTCTCAGCACTGCAGAGGAAAAGCAATTCAGAGGTGATCAGAGAGCAGGGGAGACTCTGAATCAGGGTGGTTTTGCCTGTTATAAAGATGAATTTAGTCCCTGACAACCAGAAAATGTCCTTCAGTTTGGGTTATTTCTTAGGGTCTAATTAAATTATCCTGGGTGTCTTTCTCTCCGTAATGCTCATCAGGAGGCTGACAGATTCAGTTCCTGCATCTCAGGGAAAATTGCATGCATATGTCAGTGGAAAAATCACAGTCTTCAGTCATGGTTTCGAAAAGTATCATATAAATAAATAAAATCACAGAAGTGTTTTCTGTGAGATCTCTCTCTTTTCTCCCTCTCATGCATACAGCAGGCTCCTCACTGGGCACAAGGCCTATGCAAATGTGAAAAGTGACTTTTAGGGATACAAAGTGCATCCTGCTTGCACGGAGGTTTTCAGACTGTCTTGAACAGATTATTCATGATGTATTGAAGCCAAGAGAACAATATGGAAAGCAGATTGGCTATGCACCTACAGCCTGATGCCAACTTGGCTCTCCGTTTAGAGGCTGACATCATCTCTTGAAAGAGATGGAGCTACAAATCAGTTTAGCTCAAAAGGACCACACTGCACAGCTCTAGGCAGGTCAAATGGTAGCGTGCTATAATGAGTTATTAAATACCTATGATCTGGAGGCAGGGGCGGAAGTTTACCTTCAAACTATTGATGTTAGTGTAGCATGAATTGTATTCTGCACTAGACAGTTGGTACTAACTCAAAGTCTATAGTACTTATACGGAAAAGACAGACAGGATATGGCAGACATACAAAAAGAGAAGGCAGAGAAGGTTTCCCACACAGAAAATGCTTTTTAAAATCTAAAATACAGAGATTTGGGGTCTCCATATTTTCATAGTACTTCCAAAGATTCATCTTTCCAAGGAGACAAAAGTTAAGTTAAAAGCCTGGAAACTAATAGGAAGTATCCCTATAGTGAAACAGCTGACAACTGGTGAGCTGTATTTTAAGAAGTGTTCACATGCCATTCAGAGACCACACAAGATTATCCCACTTGTTTGCCTCACACTATGAGAGAGAGAAGAAGATGATGATGAAGAAAGCTGTGTGAGTGCTCTGAAGCAGCTGAGGATACAGTTACTAAGTATTAGGGGATCAGCCTGATGAAAGGGTTCATTATAGGATCCCAGGACTTCAGGAGATCAGAGGAACCTTGGGGACATTTTTAGATCCTGTATTCCAAGATGCCATTCCTACTGAAACCTGAGGATGACCTTGAATAATCATAGATAGACCCAGGGATAAGGTTGCTACAAGCCTGTCTACAGTCATTAATGAGCAACTACTCCACTTAACCAAAGAACAGCAACATATATTTAGTAATGACATGACTAAGACATTGACCTACTTGAGCAATCAACTAACTTACACCAGGAGAAGACAAAGAATCTTCAGCTCTTGGATTTATCTTCTCACCCTGTTTCATTCACCTGTCACATGTAAGATGACTGGGCGAGCACTGGTCTGCCTCATGCTGAAGCCCTGCTCCCGCTAAAGTCCATGACAAAACTCCTGTTGACTCATAGGTCCATGCATTCTCCATGAAACTCAAACAACACATTTTGATTTACTAACTTGCTTATCACACTGTCCTCTTTCCTCTGAGGAGGGAAGAAGCCTTAANCCTTCCCTTGGAGAGGGGAAAAAACCTAAAAAAAAAAAAAAAAAAAAAAAAAAAAAGTCTCTTCTGCTTAATCACAGCATCTGTACTGCAACAAGTCTGAAGGTAATGCTACTGTAAGTACTACAAAACGAAAGGAGCTAATGTTGCCTGTGCCTTAGCTCTCTAAACTATTAAATTGACCCCACTTTTTCCTCATGGGTTCACCATCCAACCTGGGACAGTCTAGCTTGACCGAGATGACTTTGCATTGCTATCCACAGATAGTGCACTGACTTTTGGTGTGCTGCATTAGCTTGTGTGCTAGGATTTTGGGGGCAGATGTTGCAGAACATAGTGCTGCAGTGACATGAGATACTCTATGAATCCTTTCCTAGCCTGTTGTAGGAGAACTTGATTGCCTTGTTTGCACTAAAGGGCAAAAATGACCTTGAACTAGCAGTTCATTTACACAAACACTTCCAAGTGAACGTATTTCAGGTTTCTATCCTGTGCCTGTGTTTTGGTTGGAAGGTGCAGTTACAGCCCAGACCAACAAAGCAAACCAGTTATTAGTATATAACTCAGCATAATAACTATCCCCCTCAGAGGAAGTGATAGAGGGAAGGAAAGAGGATTCATAGTGACTATTTCTCCAGTGGCTGGCTAATAAGAGAAAACAGAGACATCCATTCCTACAGAGATCATACAGGCCAGCATGAAGAGATATGTGGAGAGAATATTTACAGAGGTGCTGATAATATTTGGTGATGATTTATTCTGGGACCACACAACAAACAGAAGAGTAACAAGACAACCCTATCATAGGCCAACTAGCAACAAAGCCAGATGTTCTGTGTGAGAAGGGTCCCATCTTGGAGGTCTGTGAGGAATATGGTGGTTCAGACTCAGCTCTACAGGACAGCGAGCCTTCCAACCTCACCCTTGTCAAGCACTTCAAAGCACATGTAAGCAAGAAGTTTTAATAGCTTTCTATATATCCTCAAGAATGCTGCTGAATCAAAATTACCATAGTCAACATGGACAGACACACTAACAGAAAAGGAAACACTGAACAAAAGAGAATGCACAGAGCACTAAGGATCACCTTTTGGTCTTTCTACAGCTGCAATGGGGGTATCCTCCAAAGGACAGGCAGATGGCCTGCTCTGTAAAAACTGAAAATTATTATTTCTATCTACCAGTCCCATCTGCATACATTAAAATGCATGTCAGGATTATAAAATCCCAAATACTCTGGTTTCTTTGGTTTTTTGGGGGGTTTTTTTGGTTGTTTTTGTTTTTGTTTTTTTTTTTTTTTTTTATGTGGGACATTTTTGATAGCCATATCAGAAATATCTGTAAATACAAATTATGTTTAACCACTGTCCTTATTTCTCAAAGATCTGAAAAGCTGAAGTACTAAGAAGGTATTTATATGGCAGGAATAAAAGCAGTAAATGCCAGCTGATGTTTACTTCAGCTGTAACTGGCAACAGAAATGCATATCATACATACACACACACCCCTCCCCCCCTCAAGTTTGTATCTAAGAGTATATTGTAGTTTCCATGCGAGATGTAGCCCTGTGTAGCTCAAACAGCTGTATTTCAGCAATTTATTTAGAGCAAAGTTTTTCTTTAAACTAAAATGATCTATCAATTTCCATGTCACTGTTAATGCAAGAAAAGTAACAGGAACTAATGTAGTCAATATAAAGAAAATACATAAATATTTCTCAAGGAGTTGATATCCATTTCCCCAATAAACAGTTGAGCAGTTATACAGGAACCATGTTTCCCTTCAGGCTGATTACAAACCCCAAATCTACTTAGACACAGTTTGGGGTTTTTTTTATCATCTTGGCTTTAACAAAACAAAGCAAACAGAGCTTGCTTTGTTTTGTTAAAATCAAGATAAACAAAACACAAGTAAAACACACGCAGTAAGTTGGAGAATACATGCCACCACGTGCTCTAGTACAGAAAAGCAATAATCGTTCAAGAGGGAAATCACTGTGGATTCCACCGGTAAGGAAACTTAAACCATGAAGCTCTTCTTTTGTACTTTTAAAGAGGATAAGCACATTGCAACATGTATGTTGCCATCTCATGCTTTTGTACCTACAGGGAAGTGAATTGCCTGATTTCCTGTAAATTCAGAAAGCTGTTGTGTAGCTACAGATAAATAGAAGTTTGAATAAATGCACTTCTGAGTCATCAATCAACCTCTCATTTACTCATTTAGTGGGAGGGTGAATGTCTTTTACGAGAGTCTGGTGGAGCACCATGGAGGTTAAGAACATGCTCAATCTGTTTGTTCGCTGTTCCACAGCGCTACCCGCTCCCCAGCCCAGCGGAGGGAGAAGGATTCCTGCCCTGAGCCAGGAGGGAGCCTGCCAGCTTCCTCGCACAGCTCTGCTAATGCAGCTCTGTTTGACCTCCCGTACCCCTGCTCTTGCAGCCGCCAAGCAGCAACTGCCAGTCATGCCAAATTATGGAGTGGGTTTGCAACAGTCCGTAATACCAGCATATTTCAAACGGCAGGTGGAGAGATTTCTTTGTCAGAAAAGCGAGATGTGCTGGTTCTGTCAAAAACTGAAGTGATATAACATGCCTCCCTACAAACTGCAACACATGGGAAGCAATCAAACACTCAGGGCCAGATTCTCATCTCCCTAAAATGAACCACTTCCCTTAAAATGAACAGACTTACTGAAGTTAGCAACACATTTTATGGATTACAGTGAGAGCAAGTGTATATATGAGCATGTGAATCCTCCTTTGAATTTAGGAATTTGTACTGACTTTGATTGCACATAGGCAGAAGGCGGCTGCTTACCACTTACGTTAGTTCTCAGTAGCTCAAATCCAGCAATGCAAAACAAGTGTTGTGACCTTAATCTACTTCTTCTGAACAGGAATTTTCAGAAAAGATTAAGAGAAAAAAAAACACCCATCTGTCAGGTGTAGGCTTCTCTGTCTCTTGAAAGGGTTGAGGGAAGAAATAAAATGATGAACTGAAAAGGAAAGAAAGCACAGAGAATAAGGTGAAGCCTTCCTTCAGTGCTGCTCAGCATAGCTCCTTTGAAATCAGAGCGGCAGTGCTGGTGTGCAGCACTTGAAAGGGCCAGAGCATGATGAAGGGAAAAAGAAATAAACAGTGATGGTTAGATGGATATCCTGAGCTACTAGAGAAGCTTCTCTGCCTTTTTCACTGACCAAAAGACAAGATTACAGTCTTAAACTCTAACAGTCTTAAAAGATACTGAAGATTGGAAATAATTGCGACAAAACCTTTTCTTGTTATTACCTACAATGTTCAATGTTCTTTGACCAGTAGGGTGCCACAGAATGTCTACCTACAAAACTTGGATGCGTAAAGAATAGCTACAAATGCCATTATTGTTACAAATGAGTAGCTAAGCTTGGGCACATATACCTAAACCATTCAGCATCCATCTACTATACTGTATTGTACTGCATCCTTTTCTTTAGAAAAAACTGATACAAAAAAGGCAAGAAGTTAGTAAATCACACACACAAAAACCCCCAAAACCCAGAACTATAATACCTAAGGGATCATTCTGTAATTCCAGTATGTTAATTACTTGTAATATCACCCAGCTCTGTAGAACATTGCTCTGCAAAAGTAATAGGTATGGAAATTAGGTGAAGCAAGGGGAAAGTTAGTTCTTATCCATAAGCACTGTATCAGAGTCAGGATTCAACTTCTATGTCCACAAAAGTCGCTTGAAATCTCTGCCTCAAACCCCTGGCCTTGAAGTCCTTTGGCAAACCTGTTTAGAGCATAAGATCACTGAGGAAAAAGTGTGGTACTTCCTAGCAGAAAATAGCCTCATATATAGGACTTTTATATACCACAGTGACATAGAGATATACTAAAATATCAACCAAAACAATGAGAAATTATCACACCCTGCTTTGAAGATCTTACAAAGTATAATTTATTCTTGGTTTTGTACACTGAATAGGATATATAAATATATTTAGAAATTGCATTTATACTTTTTCCACTATAAAATGATTAATAGCCTGTTTTCAAAAAGCACAAACATGTATGTGAAATGTTAATTGGGAAAATGTGTGAAAGTAAAGGTCTGGGTTACTCTGAATTTCTTTAATGATCTCTAAAGGAAGTTTGGAGACTAGGGGATCATCGAGTTTTTAAGGAAAGAATACCACTCTGCTTTCTATAACAGCTTTGTGATTTTTCAAGTACGCAAGTGAAAGCATCTAGAGCCAACTTAAAATATATTCTGACACCTTCTCTCAACCAACAGGTTTGATTTTTGAAAAGGATAATGGACTTCTAATACGACCTGGAGCCTATTCACTGATGTAACTCAGCCATATATGTGGGAGCTGTAAAAGTTACCTTCAATATATTTTTAACAGACATTTTTGGCATCCTTTATTTCAGATTGTATTATGAGGGAGAAATGTCTTCAAATGGATTTTCTCGGAATAGTAAGCCACCTGAAGAATTTCTCATAAAAAAAAATTTAAACTACATTTAATTGACAGAGAGAAAATTGAAAAAACCCTTGGCGTGCTTGTCTGGATAAAAATCTGGAGGACAAAACAGTATAGTGCCTGTCTAATACAGATTGCCCTGAGTTCCCTGAAGATTTGAGAGAGTTTGACACATAATTGCATTCCCATGCACACTAGAATGAATGCAATGCCAAATTGGTTCTGTCAAACAAATCCAACGTGACATATTCAGAAGTGAGGTCACAGAGCTTCCTGGTTACAAAGTTTTAATTGAAATATCCGTTGTATTTAAGACAGTGCAGAACAACCAGCTGAATCATCATGGAAGATCCTACTGGAGCATCTGTCCTGCAAAAAGCACAAGGAGTTGTACCATATGCACAGCTCATGTTACCAAACTCAACATCTGAAAACATGGAATTAAAAGAAAATGTTTGAGTAGGATATATCATGCAAATTTATATAAAAGACATCAGGATCATGACCATAAAAAAAAAAAAAAATAGAATTTGATAGATCTAAGTGATAATGCACAGGTTATATTTATAAATAGTAACAACAACAATGGGAGAACTGAAAAAAAGAGTAACAGGTCACCAGAACTGAATTTAGAACTGAATTCTTGGCCCTAGTGAGGTCAGTAGCAAAATTTTCATTAACTTTTATAGGATCAGGATTTCACCAAATATTAAAGAAAGGAAACACAGCAACTACCTTTTATGAAGGCCTCTAATCTCTTTCCCTTGCCCCTGTCAGTAAGTCCTCTCTGATGTCTAAAATTCAGATGGGAAAATAATATGAATAAAATTAATTTTTCAATTTTTTTGTACCATAAATGAGTGTTACTTCTGTTTTCAATCAGTTTCTGCCATCTATTACAAGCTATTACTTGAGGCCTAACTTCTAAGTTGAAACTTGAGGCTGGGGAGTTGGGTGAACCTATGGGACAAGTAAAGAGGGAAAACAAAAAAAAAATAAAAAAAAAAGAAAGATGGGGAAGCAATACCTGTTTTGGTCAGTGAAACATGTGATGTGACCTGCCATATGGATTTTCCTTCTTGAGGAGAAGTTTCCACTCTTTGATGTCCCAGAGGTCAGCAGAGAAATAATGGAGAGAATAAATGTGGAGACTGGGGCAGATAACAAGTGCTCTGGCTGTGTGCTCAGCCTGGCCTTCTTACAGTTTCCTGCACTTACAGGAGTTATTGCCACCATTTCTTTTAATCCTTAGCCCTTACTTAGAAACGTCTGGTCTTAATACTGAATACCTAGCTTTAGCTCCTCTAGTATTTTCTGTACTCTGGTTTAGTCTTTCCCAACCACAATTTTAAACTCCAAAGATACGTCTTCATCGTTGAGTTAATTCACACGAGTTAGTGTAGATCAAGGTAAAAGCAGACACACGTTACACAAATCTTGAGCAGCACAAGGTAACTAGAGACCACACAAAAAGCTCAAATTTGTGTGGAGAGTATAAATGTTACAATCTGCTGAGCTCTAGCCCAGGCTTGTGTTAAAAGCTCCTCAGCATTCAAATGAAGGGATATTTATGTGGATTTTTGATGTAGATAGGTCTTTAGTGAGTGACAGCACTTGAGTTATAATTTGAGCTAGCTCTGGAGTAAAATAAGCTTTAAGCCCACTGATCCCACACATTATTTGCAAAGAGGCTATGGTGACAAAAGGCAGGCAGGTCTGAGCTTCCCTCTGTGAGATTGGGGGCTGGAGGTTGTCCTCCTCCTTCTGTCCTGCCTGCCCGCCCTTTTGCCTTCTATTGCATGGCACACAAATATTTCTCTTTCAGTTGGATGTCATGAGCTCTAGTGCTCATTTACAACCAAAATTTACGTTCCCTCATTATTGTAATTGTTCAGCTCCGTACTGTAATTTGAAATCTGCAGCTTCTGATCATAAAAGCACTGAAGTATGGAACTTATTGTCACATCTTTTACACTGAGTGATAGATGTGCTCCACATCACATCAGGGACCTGCCTGTTGCCATGCCTTAGCTCTCTTCTGATTCATGTGTCTTGGTCGCCTCCCATGGAAACTGGGGAAGGGAAATGGTTGTGTGCTGTGCTCAAGGTGCCGTGCTAACACAAAATATTGATGCAGCTGGAGCACAAACATGAACCTGACAGCTGGATAATTCACCCAGCAGCTTTGGGAACCTCATGGAATGATAAAACTAGCCACAATATTATTTTTTTTTTTAACAGGAAATGCCAATTTGTGGACAGCTAAATGTAGCACATAACTGTGTTGATTTTGAGAACATTTTGTTTTGATGCTTTCCCGGAATGCACAGTTTTGATTACCCATTTTCAAACCCAATTTTCATCTCAACTTCTTTGATTTTATTTGGTAAATCACATGAAAAAAAAAATGGTAAAAAAACATTGTGCACAAGCCTCTTCCTACCCAGCTCTCTTTCTGAAATTTTATTTCTTTAGCTTCTCACAACTTTTTTGCATTCATTCCCTCTGGGCATTTGAGGGGGAGAAAGACCAAAAAAAGCTCAAAAACATTGGATTCATATACATTTGGATATAAGACAACCAGTGCCCGCCCATCTCTTCTTAAAATAAGATCACAGAGATGCTATCACATGAAAGAGACCCTCGCATCATTTTTCAATTTTCTCTAACACAGTTTTTAGTCAAGCTCCTTGTTTGGAACACGTCACACATGGTCAAGCCCAGTGCCATGCGCCTGACATTTGGCAGGCTTTGTAACACTGTAGGTTTCACTTCTTTTTGACATCCTAGCAATCCTTGCTGATGGTGACAGGGAAGGCTGGAGGGGAATATGAAAAGCAGCTGGGACCATGCAAGAGTAAGGAATCGGTGAAGGCTTCCACAATCTCACCAATTTTAGTTTCATATCAAGGCCAGCCTTTGATCAACTCGCAGCTGTAATTTTCAATAGAATGTATACATTTTTACTCAGGCTTTTATTTTATTGTCAGGTCTTTGGTATTTAAAGTCTTCCCTGCTTTTTGTCTCTGGTAAGGAAAGAACAGACTAAAGAGAAAAGAAAGCTGACCTGCTTCACCAGATACTTTGGTATGTTGCTGCAGATAGAGTGGCAGGACTGGTGCCACTGGCATAAGGAGTCAGCCTTACTTAGTATCCAATCTACGGTATCATTCAGACAGTAATTTGAGCTCCTTGGGTTTTGCTTCTTCAAGACACCTGCCCCTGGTACTGCAGGACTCAAATGTCAGCAAGCGAGGACAGAGAATGAATGCCTTCCCAGTCTTTCTGTTTGGCAAGCTATTCTTCAACTACCCTCTTGCTTTCCAGGTCATACAGGTATATTCCTTGAAGCGAGGGAGGGTCTCTGACAAAGGAAAATATACAATAAAAGGCTGCAAGTTGGAAGGACAAGTATCTTTGGGAGCCTGAATGAGGAAGTGTGCAACAAACACTGAAGAAAAGCTAGAATTATGCTGGCAGCAGTGTTATCTCTCACAGAGCACTGCAAACCAAAGGTGAGTCGTGGCGAGTAAGCGTGCAATTTATATAGTCTGAACTGCTCCAGGAAACAACACACAAAAAAATCAAAACCTCTTCCTGCACCTAAGATTTAGAGAAGCAAACAGAGTGAAAGCATGAAGTAATGGAGCCGGCAGTGCTCAGTAAAAGGAAAGGCTCATTCTAAGGGGGTGGGTGATCTTAAAGTCAGTGAGAAGCAAACAAAGCTGAAGTCCTCTACAAAAGCAGCGTAAGTCTAGATCAGTCGCCGTTAACCCCCCTGAGAACGGCTTAGCAACACAGAGCAAGGAAGGCAGGATCTCTGACATTGTGCAAGGGGCAAGCACTTTTTCTATCTTTCTGTTCTAAAGAATTACAGCCTTACTTAAAGCTGGTGAATAATTTCTGCTGATTCATAGAGAGGCATTTGCTAATTCCACCAGCATGAAAGAAGAGCTACAGACAGAAACATTGCAAAGAAGTTTTACTGTGTACTCCAGGCTTTCAAAACTCTGTCAGCAGTCCCACAAGCAACACACATTCTTACAATAAGTTCTTAAGAAAGACATCTAAAATGTGCAAGGGAGTGTTGCACAGATGTGTGGAAATCAGCTCGCTATTGGAATAGCATGTGTGGGTTTCCTCATTAGCTTATAGCTGAGCGGGGCAGGAACATCCAGTGAAACAGGGCAAATAATTCCACTCTGTCCAATGCAACAGGGACTTGTCAGTAGGGTAGACTTACAGCCTCTATTGCTAAGCTGCCTTTTCCAACAGGCTGAGAGCTGTTCTGTCTCTCTGGCATGAAAGGAAATATGTCAACAGGAAATATGTAATAGGTTGAGAAGGATATCATACCAGAGTTAAAGGAAAAAGTATACTCTAATCCTGGACATGAATTAGTGTTCCTGAATGGGAATTATTGTTATATTATGGAAAGTCTTTATAAAAAGATTGTCTGAGGCATCAAACTTCTGCATAGCACAATGCTGTGATGAAACTAGACTCTCCATGACTGCTCCACAGGAATAAAATTAAGACGTATCATCAGAAAATGCAACATTTTCATTTTCCTTGGGAAAACATTTTCGCTAGGTGGACTTTCAGTTGTGAAAATCCTATACAGTGTAATTTGGCATGAACACTAATGCCTTCCTGCTTGGGACGCCAAATGAGAATTTACTTATGTTTTTCTGCACCATTACATCCTGAGAATTACCTGAACAAAATCTATTGTTTTGGATCAATATTCTACTTTACATCCACAAGCGTCAACTCTGCTGCTCATGAGAGCTTCATTCCTGGCTTCATGTGCTCCTGTTGATTTACTTTCTTAGTAAACTACATCTTCCCCAATTCATTAATATTTTAGTAGATGTTTTGCTCCATACTCTGTGACTAGTTTTAACATACAGACACTTCCTACAGATTCAAGATGATCTCTGCCCTCCATCTCTCCACACTATAACAAAAGAGGTGGTGTGGAAATTATTCAATAAGCTCCTGTATCCTTCAAAAATCCTACACATGGAATAAATTACTGCAGAGGAAAAGCATCACATGCCCCGAAGACTGACTATACTCTGGCACTATGAAAATGCTTTTGAATAGCTCATTCTAGCAAGTAGCAAAACATACTTTAATATAAGACATATTCTATTTCCCTGCCATCAAGTGGGACAACATATTAGAGAGACAGACTTTCAATTAGGGTATTTTGTCTCTTTCTTTCTGCTAGCCTGCCCAGAATGTTTGGTGTTTCTTCTTTTATTTTTGTTTTTTTTTAGTGCTTCCTACACTAGAAATACATTTCTAAATGATGCTGGAGCCTTCCTCTATGTGGTCTTAAGTCCAAAACCTATTCTATTCTCCCCTAGTTTTTTCAGACGGTAGTTTCTTCCTACTCCAGATATTCATCCCTCAGCCTTAAGAACTATTCTTGTGTTTCTTCCCAACTACTATTCCTGTCTGTGTTCCTTGCCTGGGCTGGAGGCCATCGAGCTCACCCATAAGATGATTGTTTTTCCCCATTAATTTTACCCTCTCTCAAATATGATCCACAGACAGACTAATTTTCTGTAGTTTGAGATAGCCATCTTTGGAGAGAGAGATATAGTTTCATCTATATTGTATTATTATATGAGTTACCAGTAATGGCAAGCAAAAATCAAGGACTTTGACTTTTTCTAGCTTACATAGGCTTTGCTTGAAGAAGAGGTATACCCCAACACAGAAATTACCTAAGGCCCCTACATATCCCTTAAATTGTAGATTTTGCGCATAAGAAGTGGTAAATGTGACTAATTTGGAAGCACCGTTAAATGCAAACAATCATGAAAATAATAAAAAATCCCTTCGGGGTCTTTTTCAAGGTAGCAATAAGTACAGCAGATGTTAGCAACTTTCAGTAGACTCAGATTTTTTTGTCATAGCTGTAGGCCACTGGGTACAGAGTTTGAGTCTACAGACAGGTTTGCTTTTCTTAGTCCACCTTTGCCAACCTTTTGGAAGTAATTGGCAGATGCCACCTGTGATCCACACCTTCAAAACTCCCCACTGATGCCTTTCTTTCCTGTCACACATTTGGCACAGGTAAAGAACAAACTTCAAATTGTTACCTTTAGGGGACTTGTCCATTTGTCTGACTGGCAAATTTCAGATGGCCTCCATCACACTTAGGTGAATGCCTCTTCTTTTGTTGTGATTAGGACAGCTGTTGTGGTATAGCTGTAGCCATGCGTCTGCATGTACCCTTTCAGGAAATACCATAAGTGGAAGAAAATATTCTGGACATAGCACAAAATAATCCCTATATTTACCTTTCTAGGCAAGAGACATTTCACACAGAATCCCCAATATCCTTCACATTGTCAGTACCATGTAACAGGCTCCCTGTAAACAGGATCGTGTTTCTACATTTTCATGAAAACAAAATGATCGTTACTTATTTCTGCTTGACCCTCAGAGCTACCCATCCCCTCAGTTTATCCCATTATTCTTTCACACCAGTCCTTATGCTTAGGGCCTCAACTCGGTTTGTCCTACCATTGTTTTTACTTTCCTTCCTTCAGGTCCTTTTTTATAACGCATTAGCTACACAAAGAACCTCTTTTCCATTAAGATTTCTGATATTCCAGTTGTCTACTGACTGCTTAGGCTGTAAGAATACCTGCTAAAACATATACCATGCAAATATAATGCTGAGGAGTGTCTCTCCATGAGGCACGCAATAAACTATTGACTTCCTGCAGATCAGCAGTTTGGATTTGGGCTGCACACTCAGGGCAGCCCAACACACATGAACGCACCACGTCATCCAGATGGTTTTGGAAATGTAATAATCATTATGTCAGCAGTCACCTCCTTTCTTATCTTGTGATTTTAACTGTGACTGTCTTGAAGTCACATGATGCTCTAATTAATTAAGCCTTCTGCATACATCACATATATCTGCATACAGATATAAAATCTCATCACCAACATAAATGCAACCATAAATCAGTTCACCAAACACAACTGAAGAAATTCAGAGTAAAAAGTTGGAAACATCTTTACAAGCGATTCATAACATTATACAGCTCCTCTGTAGCATTGGAGGGCTTGTATGCTAGAAATTTTCTCTTCCAGACTACAAAAAAAGAAATGTTTTTTCTTGCACTAAGCAGCAGCAGCAGGGAAGTGACTCATGGCAAAACAAACAAATGAAATTGAGATAAGAAGTGAAAAAGCAGTTCTGAAAGTCTGGGCAAAGAAAGGAAATTTTTAAAAGGTTACACTGTTTATTAATCAGCACCAGAATTTTATCTCAGTCTCTTGTGTCCTACCATTTAGTAAATTGTTGGCCATGAGTAGGCCAGTAGGCAGTAGCACTCTTATTTCTGCTTGTGCAACTGTCGCTTCCAGGTGAATGGAAGGGACAAACACCTGGGCACAGATATTTGTGCTACTGGTGCCACCAAAAGATTTACAAAAGCTGGTTACCAGGCAACTGTTTATGACAAAAATCTAAATAGCATCCTCTTGGTAGTCAGATTTGAGAACAGAAGAGTCAGTCCCCACTGCTGTTGTCAGGTCACTCAGGAGATAGCATGTCTCCCACCATAAGTGTGACTGGTGTCAAACAAGTTCTCGTTAACCATCCCTTTACATTTTCTGAAGTTAACTGCTCTTAGGCTGTAAATTATGTATTTTAAGAAAGTAACTCTTACAAAGCATGGATAGCAGAGCGTTAAATGACTAGGTGAACATTTAAGTGGGCTTCTGGATCTCTTGCTGTTACCTTGATGTTTATTTAATGGACTAGACACTTGCATACAATGGGGATAAATGCCAATTATGGAGCTGAGAGAGAAGTGCTCTGATTGGGCTGGTAAAAAGCAAAAAGTGCTTTATCAAACACAAATTTCTTTTTCTTCTCCAGATAATTTTATTATAAATAGAATATTTATATTTTGGAGACTATTTTCTTCCTTTTGTTAATTTCCAATGACAGAACACAATAAATACATATATACATACATATACACATACAGCTATTTATGCATACATTTTTTTTATATATATAGGCTTCAGATTTTAAGGATACCACTAAGGGCAGAGTTTGGGCCACAATATAAAGGACAGCATGTTGGCGTCTCCTGCTAACAGCCAGCAGCAGCAGTAAAATTGTATTAATCCCACACTCCATGAATCCTCAGAGCATCCAACTAGATGTGCTGTTTCTAGGTCTTATTCATCTTCCGAACCTGCCACATGCAGAGTATTTGGTAATGCGTAGGTGGGGAACATGGAGAGGAGATGGAGATGAAGGCTTCCCAGGTCTGCCACCACTGCTAGCAGCAACAGTCCAAAGAAATAGGTCCTGAACTTTTTTTGTTATGAGAAGGAGGTAACCTCAGGGACACAAAATTAACTTTAGAAGCTTTCTTACAAAACTGGCTAGACAGATCTGTGTGGCTTCAGATGCTTTGCGAGAGGGTTTTTTCACCCCCTCCTTTATTTCACCTTATTTAAAATTAACTTACATTCTCACCTATACTTAAGCAGAAACTGTTGCCATGGTAACCCTGGAGGTCTTCTAAATACAGCACATGATGTAAGCAACACAAATGATTCCCTATAGAAAGGGATACTGGCACCAGGCACAGCCAGTTGTGCAAGGATTTCATCCAGGGGGAGCAGAGATAGGAGCAGCCACTGTGCCCAAGAGGCAGCAGGGCTCTTCGCCAGGAGAAACCTCTTGTCCTTTGCCCTCCGTAAAAGTGCAAGGAGCTGAAAAGTGAGAGACCGAGGCTCCATAATAAGCTGGAAGAAAGATGCCCTCAGAGCTGACCCTAGCACTGCTGCATCTGAAAATCTCAACAGAAGCAGAAGCCCAGTTAGCTTAGTGGCAGCTCATGGTGAAGGAGGGAGCATGGTTCATGTCATTTTCCTCTATTCTTAACTTTATTATTGCTTTTTCTGTCCAGCCGCCCTGTGTTCACATGCCTGGCCCCTTCGTATTACTCCCACATCAGGAACATCCTGCTGCCAGCTTGTTGGCCTGCCATGGGCAGTGGTACATGACTCAAGGGGCAGGTGGCCAAGGCGTCACCATCCTGACTTGCACAGAGCTGGTCACATCCAGGTCCAGAGACACAACCAGGCTGAAGCAGTCTTTGCCATCATCACCCATCATCCCATGATTTTGATGCTTGTGGGGTGCACCAAATTTCCAGCCCTCTTAGCTAAAATAGCCAAGTCACCCAAACGAGTGCTGCAGCACTGCTCCACTTAATTTCTACTCCCACTCTGACCCTGCCTGTGCATCTTAGTCCTGACATGCAGAGTAAAAGCAGGTTCAGGCTCCACAATTCCCCCCACCATTTTCTCTGCTCAGCTCATTAGTGCTTTCATGTAATGAACAACTACTCATAAGACTGGAGTGAGACCACTAAGTCATTTCCCATGGACCACTGAGCTGCTATCAGAATAGCAACAATTATTGATTTGGGCTGGAGTTGAATCAAAGAGCCCATTCCTTCACACAATGCTCAATGCATCTGCTGAAAATTATTCCACATGGTACACACATAGACAGAAATCCTCTTTAAAACACTTATTTCCTTCCCAACTATGTGACTTGCCTATGTATTTCCAGGCTTTCCAGGATTTTAATTCTCCTCCTTGACTATCTGAATGCAGGTTTTGTGGAATTTCTGAGTGTTGATAAATGCCTACAAAGTAATGATTTAACAATGGAAACAAATGAGAGCTGAAAAAAGGGAGTTTAAAAAATAGGCACTATCCCGACATTATCGTACAAAACAAGGCAATGTTTTATAGCTCATAAGGCCAAAATAAAGGCTGTATTTTTCTGTCCTTTTTGTTTTCATGTTGAGAAATCTTACAGACTGCTACATCAGCAATCCCAGAATTTACAGCAGGGCTCTTTATGACAAGGGTGTCAGAATCTAGCATAGGAATTCAGGGAGGGTAGAAGCTATTTTTGTAAAACTATCATTTGATCTCCTTGCGCTATCTTTATCACAGAGTATTTTGAGGAGACACATAGCAACATATAGCCTTTTGTATGAACAGCTCCCCTGCTTCCTATGTTGAAAATTTGCGGGCAGTTTTGCCTAAGCAAAGAACGGAGGAACAGGCTAAATAAAGCTTTTTTTGGTTAACTTTTAAATAAATGAAAAAAAAAATAAACAAGAACAACAACAGATACAAAAAACCCCATGGGGCAATCAGTGAATTTGCCTACCAGGTGCCAACTTTCCAGCTCTCTTTCTGCAGCTCTCATTTCTATTGTAGTTGCATCCTCTGGATATTTTAAAATCCTTATAGATGCACATATTGGACCAGATATTCTCCTACTCGTGATCTCTGGAGATTTCAGCTCTGTGGAAGCTCAAAAAAATTACTGCTTCTGCTCACTCTCTGCTAGCTTGGCACACTAAGTCACACCAGAACTATATTTATCACTTTTAATTTTTCTGGTATTTTAATATTTTTGTCTTATTAAAAAATTAGCAATGATGTGCATTAGTTAATGGTCTTTTTCTTATTGTCAAAGTTTGCTTTTACTATTCCTACCTCCCTATCCATACATGAACCTCCAATTTGCTGAGCAGACTTCTGCTGCTAGCTGAACTTCATTGGTTACTTTTAATTAGACACAGTGACTTTTGAAGGTGTTCCTACTGGGCACAGCAGCAGGCAGTCATGGGCATAGTCAGACACATAGTTTCCAGTTCTTCACTGCCCCAAACCTTACATAATTTCATTAAGACCGGAGGAAATTAAATAAAAATTGTACTGAATCAGAATGCCACACCTTTCCAACTGCTTTATCCTGGTGTGAGTGACTGCAAAATATACCAGTCGATGGGAAATCAGCTTTACATTTTTACCATTTAAGAGGAGACTTAAGCAGTCCCCTGGGCTCCTGTTGAAGTGGCCCACATAAGAGTAGGGAAGGAGAATGAAACTTTCTGCCTGTGACTCAGGGCTCACCGATCATTTCTTTTATTTTTTTGTTCAGCCATCTTCACTGACATCCTCTCTCTAGAAACTTCAGAAGCCATCAGAAAAATTAACGTATAACTGGAGACAGTTCTGCTGTCAGGGGAGAATCTGGAGTAGGAAAGAAGGTCGTGGGATACTGCCAAGTATGTACAAGCTGTACTCAATAATCCTGTGACACTAACGTCATCCTGTGCCCTTGTCAAACAGCATTCCTACCTGCACAAACAGATGTGGGAGCTCTGCTCTTGGGAACTGCGCAATCATGCATCCTAATCCCAAACGGGTGCCCAACATGCCATCATTTCTCATCATTCTACGGCCTTTAAATGTGTCTCTATCAATCGAGTCTCCAGTATGTTTTGCTGGCAATAACAAATGAAGCTCCTGAATTAACTGTTTTGGAAACTGCATTACTCTTTAAGGACTAGGTAGCTGCAAGAAGTTTAGTAGCCAACGGAGGAAATACGAACTTCTTATCCATAATGCCAAGCTCATATTCTAACCCCTTACAGTACCAGTGCCACACCTATTCAAAAAACCTGGGAAGGATCCCCGCTTTGCTACTGTCTGTATGTTATGTCTTCTACAGATAAAAGAGTCAATTTTCCATATATCCATCAAATTCAGGAGAACTAAGCTTTTATTCACACACAGACAAAAGCAGTGTGAAAGACTAGTCGATGGATACTCAGAGAAGCACATCCAGCAAATACAGTATTCCAGTCCCTGACCGAGCACATGATTCTTTCATATACCACATTGGCTTACTACTTCCTACATATACATATGTAAATTTATATATTTACATATGAATGTATGCATGCATATATGTATACATATATATGAATATATTTCTTCCATTAGTCCAAAAGAAATAGTACAATATAAGAAGAAATATTACCTGCAACTGGGAGAGATCAGAGTTTTTCTGTGGAAGATGGAAAAGCCTGCATGTGAATGAAAGTAGTTGAGCCCTTGCTTACCAGCTGAGACACATAAACAACAATAACGAGTATGCTGTGAGCCACACCAAGGGATAAGGCAGTCTGCTTCACAGCTCAGGTGAAAAGCATATATGCAATCAGTTTAAGAGACCAGTTTTACTCTGCAACTGGTCAGTAACTGAACGTGCCCATTTACCACACATCAGATGAGAAGCAATAACTTGTGAAGCACAGGTCGCTCAGTCACCTTCACCTACCTGTCCATACACTAAATGAAGGAACTAGCCATGCTTGTAACCAACCTCCTTTCCTAAAATGGCTGGATACCAAAAAAAAAAAAAAAAAAAAGGGAAATCAGATGCAACATTTAGCTTGCATATTTATAGAACAAAGCATGTTTCTTTTAACTCTTAGCCTTAGCAGGTATGTCAAATAGGGTGAGACATGATGAATCACAGGTCTGGCAAAACCTGAAGCATGTTGCTAGACAACAAGATGAAGAAAGCTGTATGGAAAGCAAGATGGGGAATCAGATGGTGAGATATGAGGTGTGCTACATGCTCTGTAACAGGACTGAAAGACTGGGCTGAAAATATCTGGGAGGTCCCTACTTACTGCCTCTGTGCAGGCAGAGCTGGTATGCCAAAGCAGTGGCCATGATAGTGGATTGCTTGAAATCACCTGAGGAGCTGGTAAGAGAACATGGGACTTTTTTAATGAGCTGTTAAATAAAGTAAAGTTTTCCGTTGCGTATTGATCTGACAAGGTGGCTTCAGTTACGGGGAAGATGCGCACAGAGGCTGCTAAAGTGAGTTTATCTGAGTCTAGTTATAGACTTTCTTTGCCATTTAGGTGGTATTTGAAGTGAGACAGGAATAAAAGCAGTTTTCAAGGCATTTGAAACAGTATTTCTGACACCTCAGGTCAACTTTCATTTTATTTCCAGGGCAGACATATAATGACTCTACATGGAACTTATTTAGTAAAAAGTGGACTGGAGCCCTGGACAGGGTGTCCATGCCTGGTTTCTTATATAGCCTCTGACAGAACAGCATTGCCATTTTCAAGCCACATAGATAATTTCTTACCTGTGGTCTGGCCTCAGCTGCCTGAACTCCACCGGGATGACAAAAACAAATTAGCTGTCAATTATTTTTGAAGCTAGCTGCAGTCATTTTTATGATTAATATATTTTTTCTTGGCCTAGAACACTTGAAATTAGCAGGTTTTCCTTTTCAGTTTATGACACAGAAAAGCGAGGTCATTCTTGAGGGAATGTTATACTTCCTTACACATTCCAACAACGTCTCTGTTCTCCAAAGGTGCGTGCAAAGCCTATGGCAAAACCTGGAGCTGAAACCCTATTCCCTGAAACTTAATCCAGCGTCAACAGTATGCAGTGATGAAACCCTATCAAATATCTTTAGGAATTATCATACATGGATCAGATTCCTCTTTCTTTATTGCTCATGGCTTTTTTCCCAGTCTTTACTACGCAGTGACCATCAGCAACCTTTGACAGAGAAGCACACAGCGAGAACTTATTCTTACATATTTTGGTCCACTGTTTCAATCAGAGCATAAATTGTTTCTCAGGAAGACCACCATTTCCAAAATTGTTTACATCTCCAGGAGAATACCTCCCTTTTTCTTTAGTATACTGAATGGAAGGAAAGACAGTAAATGGAGTATGAATATTAGAAGAAGCCTAGCTGTCTATTATGCTGTGAAATAAATTCCCTGGGAGAGTATTACGGATCTCTCACCGGAAACACCTAAGGTGTAGCAGGGAATGCATTAAAAGAGGTGCAGCAGAGAACTACCTTAATCTCACAGATGGGCCATGACCTAAAAAGGTTTTATCCCCTAATACATAGGATTCTATGTTATATGTATTTCTTTCAGTATTCGTCTTCTCTTTCTGATTGCAAATCCCATTCAAACGCACACTTCTTCTCATGCATAATGCATCCTATAAAATAGCACTAGCCAATTATCTTAACCATTTAATACCTACAGAGTCTATCCTTTTGGAATGTTATAAGCCTATTTTTTCCCTGGATATGTCATTACAATGGAAGCACCACTACAGTCCTGATGACTTCCATGAAAGAAGATGACAGAACTGATTGAGAATGTATTAATTATATTTTAACTTTGCAATGCATTTCAGAAAATACTAATAAGACTAAAATTTCAATTATTAATTACATAATGAGTAACACAATGTAGTTTTGCAGTCTAATACAGCATATTCCTGAATAATTTAATTCTGAAAAATGGTCTAACACAAAGAGCTTGGATCACAGTGAAACCAAGCAGTAATGGGAATGTAATAGTCTCAGGGCTAAGAAATCCAAATGATTTTCTTCCAACCCCCCCCCCCCCCCCCCGCC